>KN880784.1:0-20824 GCA_000934385.1 Cylindrobasidium torrendii FP15055 ss-10
TTAAGCATATTTAACTATAACTTACTGGCACGGGGCCGTGTAGTAAGGCAGCCCAGCTCAGTACTCACTAGCACTATGGAGGATGGGAAATGGGTGTAAGTCAAGGCTTGCAGAGCTCAAGGAACTAAGGCCACGAAGGCATCAAAATTTTCGTAAGTAAGGTTATAATGCCAGATATTTGTTTCTATTTATCAAGGATCATATTGACTAAATTATCCCAATTGCCCGTGTGGAGGTGCCCGAGAGCGCGCGCCGCCAGGCGCGTGCGGCAGGGCACAGCCAAGCTTCATCATGCCGAGGACACTTTAGCGGACTTTCTAACAGGTGCGCCCGTGATTCACGGGCTTTCTTGCTAGTCAAATGTATGTCGGAACTGAAGAATCGTACACGGATTCATTGGTACTAAAAATGGGATTTCCCTGGTGATAGCAATACGAAGAAGCTTGGAGGCGGCCATGATTTGGAGGGCGGGAGTTTGGCGGGAGTACCGATTGACATTGAAATTAGCGCTGACAATATAAAGCTAGGGAGGTGATTTGCTTGAAGGATGTCGTATGCGTATCCTTTACATAATTCGAAGCCTTGGCAGAAGTCTGGCGGAAGCAATCAAAGTTGAGGAAAAGAAAGTTCAATATTTCAATCTTTACAGACGGATTTCGGACCTTTACAGACGGATTTCGGACCGATCGCCGAAACCTCCAACCTCCCATGATCACTGTGTTTTCCTCACAATGGCTCACACGCCGGAGGAAAGAACCTCCCATAATTATATGATAGACTATGCTTACAACGCAACTTGTATATCCAGACGTTTCATGGGCAAATCCGAAAGCAACCCGACGAGCTCAGCAAACGCCTCTGTTCTTGTTCCATCGCTTATATCTTCTTCGATAGAAGCATCTTCGCCTCCATCCCACTCCCAGTGCAACCTCAGGTCATCCAACCTTGTCTGATTCCACATTTCCGTGATCCGCGTCACGAGAAGGGACGTCTGCGAGCCTCGAAAATCTCCGCAAAGCTCGAGCGCGCGCAAGCATGGGAAAGGATAGACGGGCGTGCCGAGAAGGCGGACGATGTGCTTGATGTCTTCCGCCCCAGGATGAACGACGCGCAGCTCTGTTATAGTGCTAGCAACGCCGGTGAACCGCGAAAAGACGTCAATATCGGCGGGGATGCGATCCAAATGGAGGGCTTGCAGTGGTGGTCGTGAGCGTTCCAGGAAGACCAAGATACCAGGCAGCGCTGAGCTGGCGTGTGTTTCCAGCGCAGATACGTCGGAGGGGATGCACGCATACCGGAGGCGCGCAAGGTTGGGTGCCACAAAACACCCAAGCTGCCAGTTCGACCAGAACGTCGAGGAAATGTCGATGCTCAACAGGTTACTGTGCGATGGGTGGGGGTCAGGAGGAAGGCGCTCGGTGTCCGTATTGAGACAGACGACATCAACTGTGAGGTTTTCGAGCTGAGAGTAATGCCCAATAATGTCAGGGACCTCGCAGTCGGCAAGACCGCGCGCCACAATCCGGTCTCCCGATATTTTCACATCGTCCATGCGTAATGTCCGCAGCGCTGGAGGGAACGTGATGTCCGTCAATGCGCCTCCTGCGTTCACCAAGCGTACATGCGATAACTCGTAGGCATCCTCCATCCAAGTGACAGGCTTTTCTGGGTCGAGGTCTGAGTTGTCCGGGATGGCCATGTACTCGAACCGGCGCAAGTTCGTGAGCATACCGCGTAACGGGCTGAGGCTTTCGAGAGCGACGAGGGAGAGGAAAACATCTAGCTGATGTACACGAGCAACGACCGGAAGAAGAAGATAGATGATTTTGTCGGGAAGCGGGTCGGTCGGGTCGGTGTCGGTGTGATTACTTTGGCCAATTGCTAAATGTAGGCCCTGATTGGACGTACTAGCGCGATTCAGGTGGGTCGCAATGGAGGTCATGTAAGACGTGCTTCGTAGCCGGCTTGGGATGGCGTCGATGCATATGTAGGACCATAGGTGTCCGCATCTCAACACCTCTCCTCGCCAGGCGCGGCATGTCAATCCCAGTGCCCACAGCGAGTTAGACGGCGGTATAAAGAGGGAAGAAAGTTCACATTCCTGTCGAGGAAACTCTATGCGTGAGACGGAGAAAGAGAAGATGTTCTCAAGGACCTCTGTGGGTAATCGACGAATGGGATGAAGAAGCCCTTTTCGAGCCGCAATAGATTTCTTGATATCTGCTTCCTGGTTCTGCCATGCCTTTATCCGGTTATCAATGGACAAAAGCTGGTTCCGCATGAATGACCGAGCCTTCGATAGTTCGCTGAGAACGCCCTGCGTATCTTCAAGCGCCTTTTCGAAGGATTGAATATGGTGTCGAATAGCATCCTCCGCATCTGGACTTGGGAGTTCATTTGACAAGTATAGCTGACCTTCATCCTCATCCTCGCTACCGAATTCCTCCATCGAGACGGTGGAAGGGAGTGCATGAAGTGAGCATGAACATGCACTGGAGTTGCATGCTCGCCAAGCCGTAACCATTTTCAACAAGCACCCTCGAAACAGAAACATAAGAATATGAGAGCGGATTTTCAAGCCAGAAGTCTTACAATCAGACGTTAAAACGGTTTATTTTCCAGAAAGTGGTGAAAGTAGAAGGGAAAAGCGTACAAATGCAGGGCCGCCAGCACGCGCCAATATCTGATCGACTCGGCATAGCGGCAGCGCCACAGAGCAATGCATTTCACGTTTACAATACCTGTAGAATGTTACATTTTGTCTTATTTGAGGAGTTTTCAAATTCGAGGAGCTGCATCGAGCAGTGCGTTCAACAGTGAGTGTGGCAGATTTGATTTCTTGATGGTTGCACTGGGCACTGCTTTCGCAATCCTACTGCGAACGATCATGTCACCAGCAAATATCATTCTCAGCCAAGCCGCAGCCTTTTCTTTGTGCTTTCTAGCACGTCCTTGAACAGGACTGGTCAACTTCTACGAACAGCCAACGCGCAGTTGTTGTGCTGGCAACACTCGTCTGGGGCGTCGAGTAAGCACTACTCGCCCGCTCCGGTAAAGCCTGCGACCATCCGAGTTTCCGCACGGTCATCAAGCACCCTATTCGTCAGTGTAGCGGGCACGAATGGCCTCGGTTGGCGGTGTTTGCTGTGCTTTTGATCCAAAGGGGCCCAAGATAGCCTAGCGTACGAGGCCAGAAGGGTGTTCCAACTTCCACCGCACACGAATGACGGGGATTCCAATCTTAGGCGGTCTCGGCGCCCCACCTGACGCCATCGTATGGTACCCTATATAAGAGGTCGAGGACGCAGTCAGTCTCCTCATTCAGCACCTTGCTGTTTGACCTTCATCCTCCCACCACTTCTTTGTTCTTTCTTCAACAACAAACCCTTTACTTTTCGCAACCATGATGATGATGTACTCCATGTTCACGACCTTTGTCCTCATGCTCCTTTCCCTCGTGTCCGCTGCGCCGCTGAACACGCCCCGCGACGTGTGGACGCCTACTATTACCAGCCCGACTGCCGAAACCGTTTGGACCGTTGGTCAGACCGTCGAAGTGACCTGGTAGCTACTATCACGTTCACATACAGCATCTACTTCCTCACATTAAGGCGCAGGTCCACCGCTGACGCCCCCGAAAACGTCTCCAACGGCGGCCGGGTCGTTCTTGGGAAGAACAACCTGCTCACCAGCAGTATGTACACCAACAGGTCGATTACAGGGTTGCTGACATACCTTCCTCAGACGTTCTCGTAGACAGCTTTGTCCTCAAGGATGCAGATGGCTCTATCACTGTCACTGTGCCAGAAGTCGAGGCCGGCGACGACTACTTCATTGTCCGTAAGTACCCATTTTCGGCAGTGTATGCGCGGGTAGCTGAACCTAACGCTCTTCCAGTCTTTGGTGACTCGGGCAACTGGAGCGACAACTTCACGATTCAGGCGTAAGCCCGATGCCTATTGATGCTGTATAATATGTACAAACCCATGGACTTCGTGTATCCTTACTTGTACACATCATTGCCTCCAGGCGGACTAAGCAGCGGACTCATGTAGCCACGACCAGGACTTTACACTTACAATCACAGACATTTTTCACGTTCCAATGCCGTTCGGAAACCGGTTTTGATGCGAACGCGAGTGTTCGTTGTTCATCTCAAGCTGATCCTTCAAGTGTGTACTGTGACTCCGGCTTCCATACAAATCCTGTCCTGAACGCTGCAGCATTTTGTTTGAAGCGTTGTAATTGTTAATGGGACTCATCATTTCTGTTGGTGCTGTGAAGCTCTAGTCAATGCAGCGAGAAATGGAGACAAATTCGCACGGTGTTTCTAGCTAGAGGCGTGATCGTATCACGTGTGCGCGACTTTGCTCTGACCACCATCATCCATGGCGACTGGACCGCCAACAGCAGTCTCAATCTCTTCTTCACAACGCAGCCTCAATTATTTCGTTGGCGCGCATTTCACGGATGGAGACACAAGGTGTGTCAATTCGCCCAATCCCGCCGTGACGCGCAAGAGATATACGCTCGCCCAGAGATTTCGGTAGTCCTTGTACGCCCGACACGACAGACCACTTCGGGGCAGAAATTGAGGTCAGAATACGCGTTTGCTTCTTGCTAATGGCTGATTGTCATAGGCAGTTATCCGAGTGCTAGAGGTGATCATCGACTCGGACTCGGACTGCATCATTATCCAAACAAGCAGACGGGATGTCAGCACATGCAAGTGTCGTGCTTCTGCGCTAGAAGAAAAACCAGAATTGATAATATGCACAGGTCTCCTCGTTCTACTTCCACTTTACCGCAAATACGGATGGGAAGACCTTCCCCTGTCACTTGTCCTGCACGAGCCAAGACTCCGCTACCTCAGCGCTCTCCTCGACCTCACTTCGGCTTTTGTGTCATTTGAGGAAGCTCCCCTACGCGTGGTGGCAGCAGCTGATGCTTTGGCTAAATCCTCCTACAAAAAGCTACCCCCTCCCAATCGCTCGTGGTTACAGGCCGAGTGCGCCGCGCGGCTAGTCTACCTGCGCGCCTTGCTACAGACACCGTCAGATGAAGACGCCAACATCGCCGCGGAAACAAAGTTGGCGGCCAAGCAACTCGAAGACGTATACTACCGCGTACAGGAAACTGCTATCAAGAAACCGGTAGCCTCAGAATACAACGACGAGATCCCAAGTTCATCCAAGTCAAAAGCGCCTGTGGGCGCTACTTCATCCGAGGTGGGGGACATCGATTTACTTATGTGCTCGCTCGCTCAGCTGTTATAGAAGGGCTTGTCGGATTATCTTTCCCACGCAGGGACCATCCCCTCAACAGAAAGTCCTAGCATGGCCCCCTCCTCGGGTGCTCGAACAGACTCCGTTGCACCTCGTTGGTCCAATATCACCCAGGAGCTTGAGCGCAGTCGTGCAGGAGGCGCCTCATCGGCAACCATCGTTCCTCGCTCAAGCATAGCACCGTCTTCGGGTGGTAGACCACAGTCCCTCTCCTCGCGTTGGTCTAATCTCATGGGGGAGCCTGATCGCGGTCGTGCAGGGAGTACTTCATCGGCAGCCATTGCTTCTCATTCGGGCATAGCGCCTTCCTCAAGGGTTGAACCAAGATCCACTTCCTCTAATCTCAAGCGGGAGCTCGATCGCGGTCGTGCAGGAAGTACATCATCGACAATTATTGCTCCTACAATGGCAGAGGCCTCAAGCGCATCAGTTACGGTCTGTCAACACCACTATTTCGGTCGTCTTCTGACCAGGAGGCCAGGCGTCGAAACCGTTACCTGTCCCTTCCAAACCCGAATCCATCCCACCTCCACCCACAAACGTTAGTCTTCAGTCTCTTTATGGGCTTGCTCTATATTCTCATGTTCCTGAAGCAGCCTCTGCCTTACCGCAAGGGTAAATACGTGCGGCGTGCAGTGTTATTGAAGACGAAAGGCCTTCCATATCTCCGAAAACGCCTTGAAATAGCTTTGCGCTGTGAAGAGGCGTATCCCAACATCGTGAACAGTCGCGCTGGCTGGCCGAATATGCCACGGGAGTTCTGGAACGACGCATTGGAAGCTCTTCGCAAGATCAAGGCGCCATCTCCGCCTGCTACTGGACAACGCGATAACGGGAAACGCAGCGCACAAAGTGAGGGTGATGGTGAAATTGCAGCGAAAAGACTAAAGACAGAAAATGGAGAGCTACCAGCCGACGGATTTTTGATCGAGAAGAGCAGGTCTTACGTTGTGGCGGGAACGGACAATGTCCTCGAAGAGTTGACCCATTTTCACAAGAAAGGGGCATGGAAAACGAGTCCTATCATTGCGGTGGTATGGCTAGCAGGCTACGTTCCTGGCCCCTTCCAGGAGGCGTTCTCGATTATTCCACACCTGGTTAGTGGACTGGAGGGCGTGAAGCTGGTTGTTCTTCCTCAAACCGGAACCTGGCGCACGCTGGCGCCTCCGCAGGCTATGTTTGATCCATTCCAAGGACCAGTATTTGCGCTGAAGGCTTCGACGAAGGTAGATTTGACCGACATGGAGGAGCTGTTGGCGCGTATCCCTGGGCGAGACAGTAAAGCCTCGCGAGTCACTTTGCCGACGACCAAGACGCTACCGACCCCGGCTGATCCCTCACGAAGGAAGACCGTCCCACTTCCTCTGGCAAGCTCTTCCCGAAAAGCCTTGTCTGATACGACTCCTGCAACGAACACATCCAATATCAAGATGCCGGCTCTTGCCTTCCCACCACCACCGCCGACAAGTACTCCACCACCACTGCCACAGATACCATCACCGAGTATAGCAAGAGCTCTAGCGTCTGCCGCGTCTACTCTCCCACAACGTCCGCCCCCAGCATTATCGGATTGGTGGACCAGACGACCGTAGCGCGTTATCTTGTCTGTATTTTCGTTTTGAATAAGTCCTAACGCAGATCGTCCGTGCTATGTATGTATCGTCCTTGGCCTGAGAATCGACAGCGTATTTTTTGAGGCACACGATGAGTATGCTAGGAGATTGACTTCTTACGGATGACATGCTGATAAATGTCGGAATAGGATAAAATAGATTAATACCTAGTAAATACAATGTCGCGCTGTAACCTGAACGAACCCATAGCGCCTGATTACTACGTGGTATAGCTTTCCCAACCTGCAAGTTCAAAGATCCCCGGAAGGCTCACCCACAGTTGCGCAAATGCTGCGCTTTCATCCTCCTCCCATTTCTGTATGCACGCGGTGCAAAGAGTTGCCGAAGCTTTCCTCTTTTTGCCATACAAAGCCCCAAGAAAGATCTCTTTCACGTCGAGATCTGACGCCCATCTTGTGTCTGTAGCTTCAGCATACTTGCGACACATGTGGCTGGATCCAAAGCTAGTGTATGAAGTCACAGGTATAGGAGATGGTAAACTCTCGTGCATAGCTGCGCGAGTCGCTGCCGCTATGAACTTTTCTCGACCCCGAAGCAAACGAGATGCATCGTCCGATGAGAATTTCTCAGCAAGACGCACGCAGTCCATGATGTCCCCTTGGATGGCCAAGTAGAATGCGGCCGGTAGGATCCTGGGCACATCACATTCTCTCCCCATGCGCAATGCGTACAGGAGAGGGTCTATGGAGTCGCCAGGAGCTTGATTTGGACGGTTATCAACGAAGGACTTTGGCGCAGGGGGCGTTGCGGTGGATGGATAGATGGTGTGGAGGTGCATCACCACCGCAGTGCGAAGCTCTTGATGAAGATACTTGGTAGCCATTCGAAGGAGGGCATACAACACCGGAAGGGGGGTTTTCTGCGCCATCGGTGTGAAGTACCTTTTCTCTGAAGTTAACCGAATCCTGCTTGAGCATCACTTCACTGTACATACCTGGGATCGAAGATGTAGTTAAGGAAGTGCTCAATGTGATCAGCGGTATCATCGAGCTCGAGCTCTTGCGCGGCGCCGACGCTTGAGCAATCTGGACTCGCATTTTCGGAGAGATCCTTGAAGAAATCGGCACGTCGGGCCAGTAGGCCTCGATACACGCAAAACCCACGACGATTTGGCTCAGCGCTGATTAGGATAATGGACCCGTCATCGAACCAAAGGTTTTCGTCCTTCGTATATGTCGGTGTGGTAGTCGTTTCCGAAGTGGCGGATTCCGTCATGGTAAGATGATGGGAGTTGGATACCAGGTCGTGGATACAATGCGTGTTTACGTAATGATGCCTTCACTGTGATCGCCCGATGCAACGTCCAACGACATAATTTTAAACATGCGGATAGGTCTTCGATTGGTACTACATAATGTCCACAAAATACCTACATAAACCCAATAGCAGAAATAACTATGTGTAGATCAAGCGCAGAACGTGTGAGTATACGTCTGCCCGAGTGCAGAATTCCTGACGGCAGAATATCTATCGGTCACATCGAAAGCCTGGTCGACGGGGCAATTCCCTGCGCGGCACAAGACGCTTTGCCCATCCGATGAAGAAAGCTTTGTGTTGAGGTTGATAGCAAGGTTAACATGCGAGAGATTCCACGAACAGCGCTTGCCGCCCCATTGACCGTAATCGCCATAGCCGTATTCGGAGACAATGGCGTTGTTTTGGAGGCCGGCGTCGGTACAGACGAGACCTTGGAAGATATGTGAGATCGGGTAATGAGAAGAAGGAATAGTCTTACCACCGACACAAGCACCAGTTGCGCAATTAGCGCCGTTCGCATCACAGCCAGTTCGTCCCCAAGCACGAATGCCCTGCATCAATTTTTCAGCGCCACTATAGCTTCAGCATGTATTGTAGCGCACCAAGGCGTAGTCATCGACGCCAAAACTCGCGGATTTTCCGGGGTCTACACGGGCGCCCCAAGCCACTGACCTGTCGGGTACGCCTTCAGGAGCTTTCCCAACGGCGGGCCACACAGCTGCGTGAGGGTCAGCGATATCCCCATGTGCAACCGAAAGAACTCACTGTAGCTGCATTTATTCTCGAAGACGATGGTGAATGCATTGACGCATGCCGCGAGGGCTAAGATGATAGCAGTGAATCTCATGTCGATCGGTGTTCGTTGTCAAAGTGGTGTCTTTTGAAAACTCACTGAAGCGTCTTATATACCCTGATTCCGTTGATCTAGAGCATCGTGAAGATGTTGTCTCCTGGATCTATACCGTGAGCGGGTAGCTACCTTTGGATTCGACGGTCAGCCTGACCGATGTGCCTGCTCACAGTTTACATTGAGGTCAGTGTCAAGGAACCCTAGGCGTATCTCTGGGCTTTGCGATGACCGAGGCGTGGGGGAACTTGTGGCTAGGCTCGGCCTACCTGCGTGACCTTGTGCTTTACACGGGATGCAACAATTGTGGGGCACCGACTGCAAGTGGGTGAACGGACGTCGAGCCAGATGTGTAAGCTTGACTCTTACAAGTCGTAGGTTGGTCGTAGGGTGCCAATGTCATGACAATTTTACGGGGGCATCGATTTCACATACAGCCGCACATACAAGATAAAGAAGAGTAACCAAACAAGCCCCGAATATTACAGCCAGTTTATGCCCCGCCTATGTGACCAGCCACTGCAACTCCTTCGAATGATTGCGGAATCATTGGCATACCAGGCTTGACGGGGGTGCCCGATATAGAGACATTCAACGAACGAACTTGCTCACGAGGAATGAATTCTCCCAGAGGCTGAAAACAAGTATCAAAAAAATCCCATTCAGAGGCAGAGAGCGACTTGCAGTCTGCGCACGCCACGACAGCGCCCGGTCCAGATACGGCGTCACACTCTGGGGATCGAGAGAGCTGATATTTCCATGCTCGATGATTGCATCGTTGAGAGGGATGTATCCCGAGGTCTCGACAGCTAGCGCGGGCTCGTCCGCCATGAAACTATGGACATGCTTTAGCACCACATAAGACGATTGAAAGGAATGAACTTACCTGTTTGCCCATGCGTACCGCGCTCCGACATAACTGGAAGAGTCGTATCCCTCTGTCGAATTCTCCGTCCCTTCGCCAAGGAATATCAGCACCTCGAAACTCGTGCCGTACTCCTGCGAGTTGAACGACACACGAGCTTGCCACTCCCATACAGAGGAATTGGCGTTGGCGACGCCGCGGTTGCTCTGGCCGTACAATTGGTTGACTCGTGCCGCGATGGCGGTCTGCGTTTCCGACGCCGACGCCGATACACTGATACTATTGAAGTCGGGGTAGCTGTACCCGCCCACGGATGTGGTGAGGACGTCGTTCGAGTTCCAGTACGTCGTGCTCGTTCGCCAGAATGGGGTCAAGTCTTACGAAGAGGGTCAGATGTTATAAGAACAGCCTTGTCGATGGAAAGGGACGTACCGCTGGTTGCGCCAATAGTCGAACCCGCCTGGATGGTCCAAGTACCAGACGGCGTGTTATCCTGGGAGACCCAAACCCCTGGGTTCAACGCAGACCAAAGAGCAATCATACGGTCGACGTTGCAGTGGTGGAGATAGAAGATCGGGTCGAACCCTCGAAACGAGACGAGTTTAGACGGCCAATTGAGCGGATTTGGTTTGGCACTCACCAGCAGTACTGATGTCGCCCATATGTCCAATCCCACCCACAAGGACGTGGATGTCGTCGTGGATGGCTTCAATACTGTCCGCAGGGGAGCCAGCCTGAGTGCGAGCGTTGCTAAATTGAGGCCAAGTGTGAACATTGGTCAACGTGCTATACATCCTGTTACGAATGGAGTTTCCATTCGCAAGCAGCTTGCTGAAATAGGGTCAACTTAACGGACGGGGCATAAAAACGAAGACACTAGGCGCACCTCGTAAGACTGGGGATATTATCTGTTGCACTCGCGCTGGTACTGGTCGGCTGGCGAAGTGTGGTTGGCCACTGATTATACGGCGAGTTTGGGAAGCTCTGATGCGAATTATTTTGGAATGCATAGCGCCGGAAAGGGTTCGCCATGGTCGCAATATTGCCATTCGGCGCGCGGTAGCTGATTGTATCGAGCTGGTAGACTTGTACTGGCGGGAGAGCATTTGCAGCCCAGTCCCAGTACGGCTGGCGAAGGACGCTGGCAGCGTTCTGAAAGGTAGCACGGAGAGCCGGTGTGTAGGTATTTGCAATTGTTGCGGCTTCCGCTTGGATGAGTTGCTGAAAGTGCATATGCGTTAGATGATACGCGAGCTAGTCGCGCATAGGTTGACAAACCTCAAAGAAGAAGACGTAGGGACGGTGCCATGTCGGGAAGAGGGTGTTGCGATGAGTGCAATATCCCATTGCCGGGGTTCCAGGCGGCGGTTGGCTGCTGCCAGAATCATTCCACTCTTCGTATGGGAAGCCATGGATGCCTGCCACGGCATAGTACGAGTTCACCACCGATTCTGGACGACTGTAGATGTTTCCTGTAGGAATAATCAGCAAGGAAAACGTGATATAACGGTTCGGTTACGCACGAAGGGCCTGAACATACAGAGAAAACTGCGTTTCGTCCCCGACAAAATCATAGATGTCGCGACGGTTGGGACGGGGGTCGCTCGCAGATCCAGTAAATGGTGCGCCGGTAATAAGAATGGAGGGAGCCATAGTAGAGGAGTCAAGCTAGGGTAATGTGTCGAGGGCCAAAGCGGCTTTATACGAGTTCCTCTGTTCCTAGCTCAGCAAAGCATTACGAATGTCCGCGTCCCAGAAATGTGTTGGCCAAGAGGCACGGCCGCCCATAGCGGCAGCTACCAATTCACAAGGTTAGCGCTATGAAGTATCGAAATGACAGTTGGGACGAACTGTGTAGGACGGACAAGCGGAATGTTTTGACTGGGGTCAGAAGGTTGTAAATAAAGGGACCCCAGGAATTGCCTCAGGACGCTCAGTGAGAACTGACTGATCATAAGATGATGGGTGTACGAAGGCAAGCCCAAGCGCTATCACGTGCATTGCCTTGTGTAGTCGAGTCCCTTGCGACAGATTCACCGCCGAGAAATGAAGGCCATCAGGACTTCATTTTGGCTTTCAGCTGAGCAACAGTGAGGTACCTCGAAATAAACACCCTATGCTAAAAATTCAAGCTTCTGGTCCTCGAAGCTTGAAGCTTGAAACTTCAGATGGAGATATTCGGACTTGTCAAGGCGACAAGTCCCGAATGCCCGTGTTGGGTGAGTAAAGATGTCTTTCCATTGGTCGAAAAAAATTAATAGAGTCGTGAAATGTCGTTGTATTTCTGTGTTCAATGTAAGGCCTTTAAGTCACGTAGCATGTATGTCTATGCTTCAGTCTCAGCCTGAAGCTTCCTATATTCAGCGAAAGCTTCGTCAGCCTCTGCCTCCAACCGTTTCTCTTCCATATCTATAGGTATGTTTTTCCACTGTATCGCTTTCTCCCAAGGCTCCATGACACCTTGACGGGGACAGTTAAACATCCACGCTGCTCCCGTGTTGTCCTCTCGCAAAGGATAGACAGATTTCGGATACGCATTCCGGAGCTTCTCCCAATCATCCCACGCTTTGCCACCAGACGGTCCCATGGTGTCCGGCAGCGCGTATGACATGAGGACGAGGTGGTCCGACAGCGTCTCCAGAGCAAATAACTCCGAAAGCGATTCAACGTCACCCGTCTCGGGATCAAGTAGAATGAGAATAACAAGTTCCTTTCGTACATCTGCATCCAGAAGCATCTCTATATCTTCCATAATATCTCCGGCATGCCAGTCCTGAATAGCAACGTTGAACACAACGATTTTCATCATGGTGCAGATGCTATGAGTGATCTCCTCCCACTCCTCGGTAGATACTTTGTGTTGCTCTCTGCTCATGATGGAGATGTAGAAATGATCAATCGGTAGATCTAAGTAAACGTCGAAGAAAAGATCCGGCGCGTTCGTCGAAAGAAACTTGAGATTCGAGTGGTTGCCCTTGGAAAACTGGAAATCGTGTATGGGAAATGTCAATGGTGTGTTCGAGTCGTCGACGATATTCCATTCCAAGGCAAAGGATGTTATGCCTGTGCAAGTTCCCAAAACAGTGTGCATTGCCATGAGGTCGACTGGGGAATATCCAACACCGAATGCGGCGTCACACACAACGTCGATGTGCTTGACATGCTTGTGGAAGAACTTCTTAGCATCTTGACGAAGCATAATGCCCTGCGCAAAGTGCTGCAGGTCAGTGCTCTGTTCGTCGTCGTCCTCGAGGCGAATTTCCAACGAAACGGAAAAATATAAGGCGGGTTCGACCCTATGGTAGTTACCATGAGTCAAGAGCCGCGTATTTCGAAGAGTTGCACACGCACCATTTCTTGACATCTTTCGACACTTGTGCCATTCTACCGGCACTCGCTCTGTCATGTGAAGCTGCCGATTCTATGATGAGGCGCGCGACATCCAACGGCAGGTTGCGAAGATGTCCGCCGATAGACTCTGTCTCTTGAGCAGACATGGTGATAATAGATGGATGTGAGGGCAAAAGGGTGGGAAAGTGTGGGCTGGAGAGAGTGAAAATGCCTGCCCTTCTTTATAGGAAAAAAAAACGAGACGTCCAGTAAAGTAGTTTAGTGTACAAACAATGAGACTCCCGGCATACACACCTCGGATATGTACATTGGTCGATTCTTACAACGTACAAATGATCCTCGATCATGCCTACTAATTAGGCATGGTAGTTGTAAGATATTTCCGCATCGGGATGTAAGATAGCATTACAACAGATCTTTGTCTTCGTCTCGAACTCCACAGCTCCCTTGGGACTCTTCGGCATTTCTGTGCGCTGAGCTAACAAAACGACTGGACTCTACAAACAGAAATCCCACCTCGCTTGGTTGATGGTTGCGATTCCCGGAGATTCCAACATACGTCGAGCAGTCCACTGCGTAGGTAATGCACAGCGAAGATCTTGAAGGTCGAATTTTCGATGAGTACATAATATTTCTATGTTCGCCTTTGTGGCCTACGTTACATGCCGCCTTTTGTGTATAAATTGTCACTTACGGCGTGTGCTTCTGAAGCATTATCGAGCCTTCAGTTCAATTTCGAGATAACCGCACTGCACCGCGCACGTCGAGATATCGAATTTTCAAACTTCAAGTCGTCGCATACGCACTGGTATGCAGGCAACTGCACGCAGTTGTCTCAAGCTTCGCAAAGACACTCGTGAAGCGGAGGCACGCCAATGTTCGAAGTAAAAACAATCTGAATTTTGTTACAGTATGATGTACGTACACAAGTACGAACAGAGAGCAAGTCGCAGATCTCCTTCACGTCCAAGTAAACGAAACAGTCAATATATGCCTCCTTTCCCCCGACGCATCCACGGAATGAAGAATGCGTCAGTGAATATAGAGGCAAGGATAGTTCACGCATTCACACCAGACCAATCAACAGGGATCAGCGAAAGCAAAGACAGCATAAAATATCATATATCGTACAACATCCATCTATGCCTTGAGCTGGTTGCGAAGGTTCTTCTCGAGGGGGCCCTTGGGGCGAATGAACTGGACGTATGCACCGTCGGGGAGGACGCGCTTCTCCTCCTTGAGGCGGAGGTACTCGGCCTTGTCGACCTGAGTGAAACCCCACTTCTTGGAGACAATGATTTTCTGGCGACCGGGGAATTTGTAGCGGGCACGGCGGAGAGCCTCCATGACCACCGGGGAGTTGGCCTCCTTACAACGGATAGACATGATAACCTGGCCAATGTTGACACGGGCGACGGTTCCGTAGGGCTTGCCCCAGGCACCACGCATACCGGTCTGCAGACTAAGCGAGAGGATAAGTAAGGCGCCATGCCGGCGTCGATGAACACGCACCGATCGGCACCAGCGCAAGACAACATCTTGTTGATACGAATGACGTGGAAGGGGTGTACGCGCACGCGCAAGTGGAAGGAGTCCTTTCCGGAGGTCTTGGTCACATACTTGTTGCAGCAGATACGGGCGGCCTCGAGGGCCTCGGATGAGAGCTGCTCGTACTCGTCGGAAACAAGGTGGGCGCAGAATGGGAAATCGTCGACGGGGGCACGCTTACGGCCAAGGTCGAAAATGCGGATCTGTCAGCAGAAATAGATTGGTAAGCACGGCGACGAGCAAGGCAGCGGGTCGCGCACCTTGGGATCCGGGACACCACGGTTGTACCTCGACTTAGGGTACGGCTTGTTCTTGCAGTAGCGGTAGCAGCGAGCGGGACGGCGACCCATTGCGAATTCTGCTGAGCAATCAGCAAATGCGCCCTATCAACCCATCCGCCCTCATCCAGAGTCTCCAGCATCCATCCAACGCAAATCTTGCAGAATCCGCATATTTTCCTTCACAGACGACGACGAGGACGGCGGGAAATCAAACGGACATACATTTGGGGGGTGATGGGGGTTGGAAGATGAGCTCGACGACGAGCCTTTTTATCCGGGTGATTTTGATGAGTAAGGCCAGGCCCCATGAGTAACCCGCGATCGGGGAGGACCCGGGTAGGCTCAGTCAGCCGTCGGCACCTTCCGCACAGTGCATTCTCTCCGTGATGGCGCCATGGCCGCCCAACTAGTAATGACTCCCACAGGTACTTCTCCGCATTTTCACCTGGCATAAGCGTCCAAGACATCCAGTCACCGACCTTGATAATACCCGCCTCGAGTCATGGTGATCTGATCCACTACCGAGTCCGACGCCCTTTGGCGCCTTAGCCTTGCGGTCCAACATCATTGCTTGCCTCAACGAGTCTCATTATGATCATGACTATGGTGGGATACTTAACGCATGCCTATGATGAACCGCCGAACTTCAGCTTGAGCTTGAACTTTCGGCTCCTCCCATGGATCCAGTCCAAACAAGCTCGGCAACTTCTCCCACAGGGCATTCAAGTTGGCTTTCTCCGTGGCACACCACTCGTCGTAGCAGCTGCTGCATAATTTGTCGTCCGGTACCGGGCCACTCTTCGTCTGTACAAGGTGATGGATTTCGCGAGCAGGTACCCTTTCGCTCATAAAGATATCTCTTCCCTGGACATTCCCAAGCGCATCGAGAGCGTTCAATCGACCAGATAAACACTCCTTGTTGCAGCGCTGTGCTCGCGGAGCCATTCGGTCGGCCAGATACTGAAGGTCGCCCTCCAGCGTGTGAATACCGATGGGACGCGGCACTAAGCAGGCGTAAGTACGCCTATCTGCCGGCTGACTTGGCGCACGAAGGACACGAGAGACTTCTTCGCTGAACCGCTCTCGTCCAGAAATAAGTCGAGCGCCGTCATCAGGGTGAAGAAGCGTTTGCCTTTTCAAGCAGGCCGCCATGTCGTCCTGTATCGCACAGTAGAATGCAACAGGGAGGATCGACGGTGTGTCCTGCGCCATACGGATGGCGTAGACGAAGTGGTCGTTTGCGTTTTCGTCTGGAATCAGCGACTTCGCTTGCGGAGTCAGCGCCTCCTTTGGTCGCTTTCTGGAACTATCGTAGATCTTGCGCAGATGCTGCGAGATGTCGTCCTTCAGCGACTGGCACAGGTATTTACGACCCATGTGTAGCATTGCCTCTAGTAAGTCCTTGAAAGCAACAGCTTTGCTGCACGGAACAAAGTATCTCGAGAGCTTTTAATAAAAACTAACGACGACACGCGGTAGACGCACCGTATCTCATAAATGTAACCAAGAAAATGCTTGATCTCGTCCGCCGAGTCGGTGAGTGGCAGCTCTGGTTTCTCTTCTTCGGCGCGCGCCACTTCGTGTAAATCCTTGAAGAATTGTGCATGCTTTGCTAGAACCCCACGATGAACGCAGAAGCCGCGCGAGGGTTTGGCACTGATGAGAATGATGTTCCCATCGCTGAACCAATACTTCTCGTCGGGTTCGTAGTGGGCCGCGACCGCGGTTGCATCGATGCTGGAGTCCATTGCGCTTGTAGATGGTGCTTGGATGGTGCAGTTCAATGTGGTAAGATGCAAAGCGATAGCGAATCATCGAACATGAGGCAAGTTACTTTGGTACTTCCCACGCTCAGCCCGGAAGGTGCCAACCCCCATTCTGACTACCTAGCGATGTGATACTTTTGTCCACTAGGGCGAAAGACAAATGCTCACGGGCCGCTAATTTCGAGTGTGCTTTAAGAACATCGGCGTACCACTTCGATTGTGCTTACAACATACCACAATTTACAAATGCCGTTTTTGCACATAAATATTGTGGCGCCGGCCCGCTTCTCCGAAAACGCGCGTAGATCGATCATCGCACGCGTTACGCGTTTGCATCTTCCCAGAGTGAACGTGACTGCTTTACCTCTTGCTGCCAACACACATCTTAAAACCGTTCAAAGACTTCATTGATACTACGCCATGACATCGACCTCAACAAATGAACCACAAAGCCTGCTTTCAATGCTGGATTTGTCCCAAACGAACTGCTTGAACGAATCGCCCGAAAACAACATCAAGAACATTGTAGGCGGAAAGAAGAAAAACACGACTGGGGTCAGCTCAATTTTACCTCATTTATCGTGTCTCTGACGAGTTTCTTCACATTCCTTTTCTTTCCCTTCCTCGTCCCATTCGTGTCATGCCTACCACTTGCATATGCACCTAATTAGGGTCACCTCTTGTCGGACGCAGACGAACAACTGTTGATTACGCTTGCGTTTACACAAGCCATCCGCGTACGCTCCATCGTCATTGGGACAAAGGAAGGTATGTCATCGCGTTCCCTCCCCATCGTTCACCTTGATACTGTTCGAGCATTTCGCAAATCTATCCTCCTCTTTAACACAGTCTGATGGTACGCAGACCACATCGCACAAGCACCTTCGAAGATAAAACTTGCTATCAACAACATGTCCATGGATTTCGATAGCTTCGAGGACGTGCAAGAGATAGAACTGAGCAAAGACGATGTGAACGGGGTCAAGGAGATTCCACTACGCTATGTACGCTTCCAGCGTGTCACAAGCCTCCATGTACGTCGTGGGCATTCAAACGTTCTTCATCTCCCCCTTTCCCCACTCATGCCATGCGTCCACATTCTTACCTCGTATCTGCAGATCCTTGTAGACGCCAACCAGGATGGGGAGGATGAGACGCGCATTGATGTCCTCGACGTAATCGGAATCCCTGTCGAGTGAGTGTCTCTCCATTGGCCCATGAACTTTGGCTGATTGACAACGCCTTAGAACCACAAAAGACCTTGCAGGTCTGAAGAACCAAGAGCACGACCATGACCACTAAATGTAGTCGCCATAGAAGGGCTTAACTTGTACAGTAATGCGACATGTAATGGTGCAGAATGTTCCTTGTAAACTACCCAACATTGCAAGATTTCTATGGCACGAACCACGCAGTGGAAAACGGACTGAACTTTCCCGTATTTGGTGCGCATCTACCAACCGCATTGCAATCATGCAGCTCCTCCTCGTGTACTGTGTGTGTGTGTGGGCACAGTGGTACACCGCCGGTTCGGCAGCTCCGATCGCAGGGCGCCTAATTACACGAACCAAACTCCTTCTCTTTTCACCATCATCACTCCAGAATGAACGTCGGTATGATGAATATTAGCGATGTGGGAGTTAACTGATTAGTCCACAGATTTCGATACACAGTGGAAGTTCTGTCGCCGGGCACTAGAGTGCGCATGTCCCAACCACAAGATTCCTCAACTACTCGATCGGCAGGCGCTTTGGAATAGCAGCGATGACTGCGTGTATCGTGCGCTGTCTCTCAACAACGATGAGCCGAGCGCTGCCGACATAACTGCCTTGAGGTCTGCTATTGATGCGATCCAGGCGAGGGCGGCCGATGTCAGCAACACGGAGCGCGAACTTCGGGAGCTGCGCCTGCTTTTGTCGGCGCAGATTGAACACATCGATGCCACTCTCGAAACCTTGCAGGCCGAGCATGTGAAGATGGCGGACGCTATCACTGCCTACAAGTTGCCCTTGAGTCCCGTACGCCGCCTCCCCAATGAACTCCTCCAAAATATCTTTGGGCACCTCGTCTCGTTCCCGTATGAGGCATCGTTCGATGAGACATCCATCGACCCTTTGGAATGGTGTACGTCCGATGACAGCGAATCGCCACTGTGGGCACTCGAGTTGGTCTGCAAGCGGTGGAGGGAGGCGCTGCTGGGAGACGCGAAGATCTGGTCGGTCGTCCACGTCGAAGTCTCCGCGGACAACTTCGACCCATACTCCTCTTCGCATACGACCTCCCAGTTGTTGACACACTTGGAGCGGAGCAAGCAGTCTGACCTGTCTGTCACCATATCTCTTGAACCTGGCTTTGACGAAGACCATCTCCCTGCACCTTGCATGGCCTTCTTGTATCCGTACGCCACGCGGATCCGCAGGCTCCAGCTCCTACTCCCATTCCGTTTACTTCAAGACTTTGCGTTCATGGCACCCAGGCTTCGCGGTGTCCAACACCTATACCTCATCAACGCATGCACTCGTCGAGCTGATGCCCTTCAGAGGACCGCACCGGGACAAGTCACGACATTTGCGCAGTGCACCGAGCTGCACTCTTTGGATGTGGTCGACGGCATGAACAACTTGATGGCACTCGACTTGCATTGGGCTTCTCTGCGAACGGTCTTGACCACCCACAGTTTCACTCCTCTTGATAGCCCTCTTCCATCGCCTAGCCCACGCCCGGGGCAATACCTACATGTGCTTAAGATGGCCAAAGGTCTGAAGCATGCGTTTCTAGATGTCGAGGCCTTTCATTTGCTTCCAAATCCAGTCGCTACCCCCACCATAATCTGCACTCGTCTCACTACCTTGGAACTCGTCGTACGCCCCGAATTCATGGGCAGCATTATTGCCGTTGAGCAACTGTTTGCCGACATTTTTCTACCCTCACTTGAAAGTCTCCTCGTGGAAGGAAGATCTGAGGACGGAGGAGTAGTTGGTGCAGGTCTTAGAACTACTGCTCTCGAAGCAATCTCTCGCTCCCTGTCTTCCGCTCTTAGGTCGTGTTGCATAACGGGCTTGAGGTTGAACAGCCTCGAGGTTCTGTACGACCTGCTTCATCAGCGCCCCAGACTTGAGAGTCTCATCCTCGGAGATATAGACCGCGAGCAATCATTCGAGGAGCCACACAGTCTTACGCCCTTGACACCACTTCTTGAGCTGACCGAATCGGGAGAGGTTCTTTTACCAAAGCTTCATACTTTTGAGTTGGAGGGTCGATTTAAAACGCCAGGACGCAGGGTCGAGCAGAAGTTTAGGAGAGCAGTCAATCGTCTGAAGACGCACGGCGTTCTTCAGCACTTTGTTTTGACAAATAGACGGTGAAGGAAAGGACATGGGGTGCGTCAAAGAAGGTCCTCCATGTATAGACGTACATAACTACCTTTCACATTCGGGCATCAGCGCTTCAGCTTTCAATCTAACAAAGCTTTCATTGCCGGCCATGTGAACACAGATCTTGTTAACATGAAATGATATCTGCTATGAAAGAGGAAAGAACCGTCCCTGTGAGTGGGTGAGAAACCTGACTAGCGCGAACGCGTTGGGAAGGTATCTGGGTGAGCGCGCATGGTGAAGTAAAGCTGAAACGACAACCCGTGTCGTGCTCTCGGAACGGTCCTCCCTTTTGTTTTGTTGGGCGGGCGGGTGGTTTTATTGCAGTTTGCATAAAAGTTGGCGAGATCGATCGCGAAATGAAAATCCATCAATATTGAGATCAATCTTCCGAGCGTCGTTGTAAGCTCAAACCGTGACCGTTTTCCATGATTTTAATATCGTTGAAAAGTGCGCAACAAGCTGCAGAGGCTCACCGAGCCAGATTTTTGATAAGGTCGAAAATTCAATATGCGCCTTTTGCGAGCCGTTCTGGATATTCAGCATTGTTGAGCCGTTGGAATTCCGAGATGTCGGGTATGGTAGCTCTTATGGGTGGTTATTACAGCTTGACCGT
>KN880785.1:0-20790 GCA_000934385.1 Cylindrobasidium torrendii FP15055 ss-10
AAATATACGTGGCATTCTGATGGCATAATGAAGGTGGCATCAAGTTCTCTAATGGTACGTACTTCTCCAGCGCGAGATATGGGCATAACTGCTCGATGATCGAGTTTGATCACATTTTTCTTCGTAATTCACAAAGACCCCCAGGTTAGCACACCCTCCTCAAAGTTGATAGAACACTCATATATAGCACTAGATTCTATACTGAAATTCGTAGGGTGTGGCAGGCTATCCCTCCTCGCAAATTCCAACTTTATTCACTCAGGGTACATTATTCACGTCAGGGGCAGTGATAGTAATGCACTGAGCAAAGGCACAAATTTCAGGATCCGTATACGAAGTAAGAAGGTTCAAATGTTCATACATCAGGTACATACATAGTAAGTCACCTTACCGCAAGAATTACAATAAATTGACAAGCTTTTAAGTAGGATAAGCAGCTTGCCAGACAGATAGCCAAAGTTCACGAGAAAGACGCAGTTAAACGCAATGTCCCAACTACAGAAGTCCGCCAGATACGACTGTTATCCCCACGGCCAAGACAACACTTCCCCACCCTACACTGGTCACCATCGCGCCGTCACTATCTCCACCTGACGCAGAATTGCTCACGTCGTCTGGTTTGGTGTTCTGCAAGTTCCTGTTGACGACTTCATTGCTACTGGGCGGGTCGTTGGGGTCGTAACAGTATCTGTCGAAGCAGGAATTGCAGAAGGACGAGCGCTCGATGTCGGCGCGCAACCTCGCGCGATCAACAGCAGCGCACTGCAGGCACTTGCCAAAGTTCGCATCGGCATTGTTCGAACCAGGCGTGAATCCACCAATCGTGTTTCTGTAGCTTTGGTCTAAAAACATTTGAACATGGTTCGCACTGTATTCCAGCTTGAACGTATCCGTACTGCGAATCCCGTTAGTACCAATGAAAGCAGCAAAAATGACAAGTGGTACTTGGTGACAGGATCGCCTCCGGTCAAAGGTGGTGAGTTGGGGAGGTAGATAACGAGAGGATAGTCGGAGGGGCTGACGGCATCACAGCCGAGGAATGTAGGGCGCATGTTCGTTCCAGTGCTGATGAACTCAGCGGTCGTTTTGGGAGCTGGAGGGAAGGCACGGTGCTACGACTATCTCAGTCGCAATTTTCATGAGAAGATCGGGGCGCTTACTGTGTCCTTGAGGATGTTCGAAGTACGGTTTTGAGAGTAGATAATTGACTCGCCGCTAAGTCGTGGAGGTTAGCTTTATATCAAGGTCAGAGAACGATTGGCAGGCAGGCGTACTTAGGCCAAGCGTCGTCCGTATTCGCACTGCTGTCTACTGCGACAATTACATCGAGTCCACGAGATTTGACGAACATGGGGTTCAATGGAATGTTTTCGCCATTGCTACCACCATCGATGAGCTGCAGCCAGTCCCGGTCCGTATCGACAAATCCGTCCCCTTTGACCTGATAGAAGGGGCTTTGCGTTGTGTTAGTCCGCGAGGATAAAAAATGGAGTACCAATTTAGCTCACTTCGGCCAGTTCGCAACATCATCAGGTTCTGTGTCCCTCGCGTCGCTAACATCGCTGAAAAGGTCTGTGATGCGCTTGAACCAGTCTGCGTTGGTCACAGAGCCAATGCCTTGAGACACGATGCTCTAACAGTGATGTGAGTTATGAAGCTTGTTTAATTATCCTCACATACGTTGAACAGACTGGAGCTGGTACCAAATACAAAGCCTGTTTCGTCAAGACCTTGCATGCATGAACTACCGTTCACTGGGCTTCCATTCGACAGTCGCGAGCCAACGTATTTAGTGTTGATAGAGGCGGAAAGACTGGGGTCATACGACGCAAATTCAAGAGGACTGAACTGTTCTACGGTTAGTAGCGATCTAGCAGATAGTGCACTTCGATCTGCATGTACCTCGTAGACCGGTGCATCCAGCGCCAGATAGTTCTCGTATGCCTTCCCAAGCGGACGCGAGTTCACTACTATGACCGGGAAGGGCGCCTCGTGGTTGCTGTACGCAGGGACATTGACAATTTCTGACCAGAGCTGACCGGCACCATGGGCAGAATCAGCAGCGTAGAAATTGTCCGGCGTTGTGCCATTGAGGAAGTGGTACGAGAGCGCGCTGACGAGGTAGTCGGAAACACGGCACTGCGATGCTTAAGACAAACCTACCGAGCCCAAGGGTCCGTCAGGCTTGTAAATCTGTGCGTACCCAGTTTCAGTCAAGAAGCTTGGCAAGGCGAGACATAGCTGCGTACGTGTTCGTGGCTTGCTTGGCTTCGATGCTAGCCTTGATATTATCGTAGAAGGCATCGTTCTCGTCACTGTGAAGGCTAATACCATCCGGGAAGAATAGGTCCTTGTCGAGCATCCATCCAGAAAGCTCGTTACTGCCTGTAACAAGCGCCTGGATCTCCGGAAAGTTGTTCGAATACAGCGAGCCGACCATCCATGAACCGCCTGGGAGTCGCACGCACATCAGTCAGAACGGGGTTGGGATTGTACCATGCAAGACACACATACCGGACAGAGCGGAAATGTAAGACGAAACCTGCAGTAGCCCACCAGTTCCCGCATCCTTCGACGACTGGTTTCGTGCGTCCAGAGCATTCAACACACTGGCCCCGTAAAGACTCGCGCGGAAAGAGCCTCCGCTGACGGCAATGCCAACTTTCGAATCGTTGACCACAGATGTTGCCAAATCGCTGTTGTAGCCAATTTGAGAGGCATCACCGAGCCAGTCCTTCCAGGCGTTGTTGACCACAGATTGTCTTGACGAGACAAAGTCATTCTCTCCTCCGCTCAAAGACTGCTGGGAGGCCGAGAAAACACGTAGGAGGGAATCTGGACAGTCGACATTGACTTGTGGGGCGTAAGACTTCAAATCTGCACCATAGACACTGCCGGTCGCCTGAAGGAGGAGAAACAGCGAGAACGGTAGCGCCGACAGACCTCTGGCGCAAGCGATGTCAATCATGGAGAGAAGGGTCTGGCGGAGTGAAGTTTACGCCCAGTCACTCAGGCTTATAAGTCGCATACTGAGGACGCTGTGCAACGGGTGTGAATCTGACCCCGCTTACTCTGTACCGGAACGGTTGTCCCGCCCGTGCAATGAGGTTTTCTATTGTTACTGCACTTTTTGTCACGGTAATCTCGTCATGCTAGCGGGAAACAAGGGCAATGTACCAAGGGCTGTCTCATTCTGGCCGGGCTATTCAGGAAAGACAAACTCTGCACACAGCGAGGTGTGGTCGCTCCCACACGCTCCTGTCTGAGGCAAGCCTGGGTCCATGTCCTTGGCCCACGCAGGTGCCACCAGGCCGATAATCGTCGGTTGAGTAGTCACGTCTTTGGGTGGCAGTGTAAAAATGTAGTCTGCGTTCTGTCAGCCATAAGCGAGCGCTGAGATGACAAGTCGCTCGCCTAAAGTTGTCTTCCAGAAATGTGTGTAGCTTGTGTACTGAGGTTCACAGGCGCCGGACTGTGTTGTAGGCCACTTGACGCGATCACCAAATATCGCTATGGGCGTTCCCTTGTTTCCGGACAAGAACGCGCGAATACCAGAATCGTATGCGCTTTGAAGTGGGCTTCCCGAGTGAGTATATAAATGCTGTAGCTCTGCGGAGTTCAAAAGACCGTCGCTGGGTTTAGCGGGTCTGGCGTTGACAATAACACGGTCAGTATCGCCCTCACCACCATCCTCTCCTTCCTCCTCGTCTTCCGTTTCGGTTGCTTCACCTGGCGCGGTGGCTAGATTGCGCTCTGCAGAAGTATGTACCACAGAAGAATCGACGAGTAGCTGATCATATTCGTGGGTGATGGTACCGCCGACCAGTAAAGCATAGCCGGGATCATGAGGGGAGAAGTTGAAATCTGCGGCAAGGTTGGTAAAAAGAATCTGCGGGACCGAATTCATACCGCCAGCCAAGATACACGGCCAGGCATTTAGACCATGAGTATCTCTAAATTGGAGCACACGACGCTTCAATAAACCAGTTTGACTGCACACCAGGTGAGAAACGAGATATTGAGAACGATACAGACTTACCGCGTTCTTTCGTAGAAATATTGAGGATGCCAGAAAAGATGGGTGGTGGCAACAATGACACCCTTTCCCGAGTGCTGTATGTCCTCAAGTGCTACAATATTGGCAATGTTACGCGTCTTGAAGCTGATACCATGCTCCCCGGTCTCGCGAACGGTCTCGTTGTCGTACTCCATCATTTCGTTCGCGACGATTTTGAAGCGGTCATTGCGATATGCGATCATACAGCCGTGTAGTTTCCTGGGCCCTGCGACATAGTGATGCCCGTAGGATGCATTTTCGAGGGCTGGGACGAGTTTTTCTAGGCGGTCCACCTCTTGCAGACACATAATGTCTTGGCCATGCATGAGCAATTCGTTCAGGGTCATGGCCTCCCGTTCCCTAGCCTGATTTTTGAGCAGTCAAACGCAAAAGTGAGCGGTCAAGTACTACCTTCAAACATTCAGACGTCGGGAAAAGCTTTCGGCCTTGGCAAGGTTAAGACTAAATCAGGAAGCGCTACCCAATGCGACGCACGAACTAGACATTGGGCCAGCAACTTTGGCAAAAGTCAATACCGGATATTGACACAGTCATCGGAGAGGACGGACATTCCAAGTAGACACCTTCATTGTATAGCTGCGCGGGGGCTGAGGAGAGCAAGATATCCATGGCCTGTCCAGGACGCGGGCATTGGGGTTGTCCGCAGTGGGGATGGCGGTAATCTCTTTCTTTTGCTGCTCCTCGAGTGCCTTCTTTGCCCGGCGCGCTTCACGTTTTGCGATTTGCTCCGGCGTGAGCTGGAATCCTTGCGATGGCATTGAGAGATGTCGGGCGCAGCGAATGGTGGCACTAATGGCCAGCGAACAACGGGACACAGTAGTGATGGTGCCAATTGAGAACGCCTAATAAACGTCCCGCGTATGTAAGTAAGGAAACCTTGATCAATAGTCGCACGTGTAGCCAGGGCTCGCCGTTCTCTTTCCCGTGAACCACCAGCTGGAGGATGCAGAGTCGACTGGCTGCGTTGCTACGGCCAAACAACCTGCTCACCGGGCTGCGTGCAGCGCCACGCAAGCTCCTGGCACGCGAACAAATTATCCCGTTAAGGCAGGCTTCAACTTCAACCTCGACCATCCCAATGTCAGAGAGCTATGGCAATTTCGACCGCGTGGTGGACGTCAAACTCGACTACACAGATGTCCGTGTGTCAAGATGGCGCAGTAGAGTCACCGGCCTCAACGTCGTCCATCTCGACTACGAAGGTATATAGTCTCCGAAACCTTCTCTCTCCGGGCGGAACTGACTTTATATTTCAGCACCTATCGTTAACGGTTATTTTGTCGTCGGGACCGAGAGTGAGCCTCTATGCGCGCTTTTCCTACCCAACGCTGACTCGTACCGCAGTCTTCAATGATTCTGGATGCCCTCACACCCTTGAGCAGTGAGTGTCGCTGTTACGATTTTCTCTGTCGTGCTCAGATATTCTAGCCTAGTGTTCATGGGCTCTGAAAAGTATCCATACAAGGGCATCATTGACCATCTCGCCAATCGCGGTTTTTCCAATGGTACAAACGCTTGGACGGTGCGCGTCACTATCGTTTCAATCAGTACCTTTCTAACGTATAACGCTAGGATACAGACCATACGGCGTACACTTGCTCAACTGCAGGAGAACAAGGCTTCTTGCAACTCCTTCCCATCTATGTGGATCATATTCTATATCCCACAATGACCAAGGCTGGGTGCGTAGTGTTCGCTGTATCAGTTGACGAAGGCCTCTGAATTATTCTAGCTTTGTTACCGAAGTGGATTCAATATCTTTCTGGCTTTGGGAGCGCAACTTATCTGTCCCAGGTTCACCACATCGACCCCAAAGGCAAGGACTCGGGCGTCGTATACTCGGAGATGCAAGGTCGTGAAAATACGTCTGGTGACCTGATGTCCCTCCAGTACGCGTATTTTGGTGTGATTATCTTCTTTTCTCACACTGCACAGAATGCAGCGTCTTCTCTATCCTGAAGGCAGCGCATATAGAAGCGAGACTGGCGGTTTGATGCAAGCACTTCGTTCTCTGACTGTCGAGCAAAGTGCGCCCACGCTTTCTCCATGCCATTCCTGCTAATGATTGACCAGTCCGTGAATACCATGGCACATACTACGTCCCCCAGAACACGTCCCTCATCGTCGCCGGCAAACTTTCAAGCGGCACTCAATCGCTGCTCAAGGTTATCCAGGAGCAGGTGGAGCCCAACATCATTGCGCACGGTCAGAACAAAGGTCCCAAGCCCGCCGGATGGAAACGCCCTTTCTTGGAAACTCCTTCCGCCGTTGCTCCCAACATAACCAGCAATCTCAAACAAGTCTGCGAATTCCCGGAGAAGGACGAGTGTATGTGCCCTCAATCTCGCTCTGCATTACCCGCTTATCTATCATAGCCATGGGCGAAATTATCATTAATTTTGTTGGGCCTGCGCCCAGCGAATTCTTGACGCTGAACGTGAGCCGTGCCATTGATCTTTCTCAAATGTACTTAACTTTGTCGAAGGCTCTGGATTTGTTGGCCACCTATCTCACTTCGTCGCCGGTTGCTCCTCTCAACAAGGAGTATGTAGAAATCGAGAATCCCTTGTGGTGAGCTCACTGTCGATCCTGCGAGCCGCTGCCTCACACCTCCTACAGTTCGTACATTTACTTCCATCAAGAAGGCCGCGCCAGCCATACAGAGCTGCCCATATACATAGGATCTGTGCCTGTCGAGCACCTTGACTCTTTTAACGACAAGCTTCAAGCCAGTCTGAAGAAGATTGCTCAGGAAGGTATTGACATGACACGCATGGCCATGATCATCAACCGCGATGAACGCCAGGTCGGTGCTTTCGTTGCATGCAAATTCTGGAAGACTCTTACACCTTGATAGTTCAGGAGCAAGCTCGAGTCTGCGAAGGGTGATACTTTCTCGACAACTGTCATCGGAGATTTCTTGTATGGTCCAGAAGACGGTTCGGAACTGAAGGATGCAATGGGCGACATTGAGCAGTACCAAGAACTTCGACAATGGTCAAGTGCAAAATGGGTCCAACTCCTTGAGCAGTACTTCCTCGACGCCAAGTCCATCACAGTTATTGGAAAGCCTTCGGCATCCATGGCCCAGAAGCTCGAGGACGACGAGAAAGCCCGCATCGATGCACAGGTGAAGAAACTTGGCCCGGAAGGTATCAAGGCTGCAACCAAGGTCCTTGACGAAGCAAAAGCAGAGCACGATGCTCCTATACCAACGGAAATTCTGACGTCGTTCAAAATCCCAGAGGTCAACAGCATTTCTTGGATTCCGGTACAGAGCTTCCAAGAAAGTGGCAAGGGACGCAAATCTGTGCCGTCCAAAGACCAGGCATTGGTCAACAAGGTATCAGCCGACGGCCAGGAGTTGCCTTTCTTCGTTCAGTACGATCACGTCGAGGTAAAGGTCACTATACGTCTTGTTACACCAGTGCTAATGGACCTCGTAGTCTGACTTCGTATCGATCAACGGCTACTTCTCCGTAGCTGACCTACCCGATCGCCTGCGACCGTTTGTGCATTCCGCTGGCCGTCGCATCTATATGCTCATATTTTCGAAGTCATGTCTCTGCGTATCTCGCTGCCTTCTTTGCTCTCCCTGTGAAACGGGCTTCCGGCGAGTTGCTCACTCACGAAGAAGTCGTAAATAAGCTCGACGATGAGACTGTCAGCTACGATGTCAGCCTTGGCAACTCCAATCTTTTCACCGATGTGGTGCGCATCACCATCAAAGTCGAAAACAAGGAATACGAGACAGCTGTCAGCTGGATGAAGGACCTAGTATACGGCTGCCAGTTTGATAAGGAGCGGCTGCAGGTCGCCGTTGCGAAGATTCAACAGTCCTTGCCCGAGATGAAGCGCAGTGGAAGCAACGTCCTTGGTGCGCTCTGGGCGGATATGCTGTACGACAAATCCTCGACATCCTTGGCTGGATCACTCTTCGCACAGATGGACTTCATTCCAAAGCTATCAAAGCAATTGCAGGAAGAACCTGAGGCTGCCATCGCTGATTTTGAGACAATTCGCAAGACCATGGTCAACCCAGCCGGAATTCGTTTTTCAGTCTCCGGAAATGTTCATGCTTTGGACAAGCCAAGGAGTGTCTGGGGCAAGCACTTTTCGTCTCTCCCAGTAAGTCTTATCCCGTAATATGCAAGTGCCGCATTGAACAGTGAACAGGAAGGGCCTCTTGCGCCCCTGCCTCTGATTTCGGATCGCCTGAGTCCTCTAGGCAAGAAGCCCGTCAAGAAGGCGGTCGTCATGAGCCTGCCGACTATCGAGAGTGCCTTCGTCACTTATGGCACAAAGTCCATTCAAGGCTTCAACCATCCAGAGTACCCGGTTCTGCGTGTCGCAATGGAGGTGTTGAATGCTACTGAAAGCTACCTTTGGGTACGTTGCACAATTTATGTGGCTTGTGCCAGTGTACTCACACCATGGCAGCGATACATTCGTGGTAGCGGCCTTGCATACGGAGCATATGTCTCATTGGATCTTGAAGCCGGACTCCTTAGCTTTTCCTTGTACAGGGTGAGTATTATCTCGCGAGTTATCTACTATCAAATTGACCATGGTTTAGAGCTCCAACGCCCTCGAGGCATATAACCAGGCGTCGACAGTATTGAATGGGCTTGTTGATGGTTCCGTTGCGTTGGATCAGACAACCGTAGACGCTGCGAAGAGCAGTATCGTCTATGGTGTCACCAGACTGGTCTCGACTGCTGGTCGTGCGGTAAGGTTCAATGTAAATGTAGCCTGGTAGCTATCTGACGCATCTACAGGCGGCCAACTCCTTCACGAACCAAGCACTCAAGGGAATGCCACAAAACTATAACATCGACCTCCTTGAGAAATACCAGGCAGTGACTTCGGAAGATATCCTTCGCGCTTTGAGGACATACTTCCTTCCATTGTTCGACCCTTCCAATTCAGTAGCTGCCGTCGTGACCGCCCCCGCCAAGATGTACGACATGATTGAGGGTCTGACACTCGCAGGGTTTGATGTGGAGAAACGCTCGCTGGAGATTGATCCAGAGGAATTGGAGGGAAGTGAGAGTGGATCGGAAAGCGGGTCGGAGTCTGGCTCGAGTTCCGAGGAGAATTAGAGAATGACAAAATGAAGAAACTACATACATACTTCACGGCACCCTAGACTTCTTAGGGACTATGAGAGAAAGAGAGATAACAGTACTACTTACCCGTCTAATGCAACCCGTCGCCGCTCTTTCCCATATTGACTGTCGGCACTGGGATGTGGCTTTCTAATGCTAGCATACTTCAACTAGGTAACAAATGCACGCTTTCTAACACAACGTCGGTGACCGGGTATTCCGCATGGGCTGCGTGTAAACACTCTTCGTGTGCGATACTGACGTAACTTACCTACCAAATGGAGTAGTTGAAATTGACACTCAGCAATGGAGGCCATGATCACGGGTCGGTGGCGTAGTTGGTTATCGCATCTGTCTAACACACAGAAGGTCCTCAGTTCGATCCTGGGCCGACTCATTTTGGGTCCTTTTTCTTCGCGCTTGTGGAGTGGACTTGTGGTCGACTTAGGACTAACGGGCCACACTATCATAGTCATAGGGGACTAGTGTTTGTGTGAATGAATGGTCAGACTGGATACATCTTACAGAGGGGGGGCCCCGAAGCGAAACAGACCGGGAAGCGAAAAAATCGAGTTTGAAGCACCCGTATCGCTATCGGTCAGTCCGTACAAGATACTAGAGATGCTATTGAGTGTAATAAAACCAGTTCACAATGTTTTGGGATGTTTCTGAGTGCTTGGTGGTCATCGACTCTGAACCAGCCGTATTTGGTTTATCCTGATTTTTTTCGGACATGGTACATATCTGAAAGTGGTCCTTTTTGCTACTCGATGGTATGGCTCACATGCAAATGCTCACATAAAAAGTTTCCAGCCCTCCGGCCGCGATTCTGCCTATTGGGCGTTTGTAGTTTCGCTTCCCGGTCTGTTTCGCTTCGGGGTACCCCCCCTGTAGTATTACACGCAGCACATTTTCGGAGTAGTAGCCGGGCTCAGGCAGATGACCATTCTTCATTTCTGGAGGACGAACCGACGTGGAGCGTGAGTACGGCCACAAAAAACTGAATATGCTGCACGAGGTCTGATGTACACTTCATGAAAGAGAATAGCACTCTGGTGCTTGCAAGCGACTGTATTTTCGTGGCAAGTAGAGTGAAAATGGCAGCTATCTTCCTCAAGCAGGTGGGTCTCAGAACAAGCCTTTCTAACCCCCAAACAATGGACGAGAGTTCTGGTAGACTTGGCGCGTAGAGCGTACATACACCGTATCTCAGCAATATGTTCGTGTACCTGGCCAAATGAGTGTGTAGAGAGAATAGAGTAGGGGAAGTCCATACCGGTGCATAATTTATTGTAAAAAAATGCGCTTAGAGAAGGGCAATACAGTACACGGGTTGCTGGCAAGAGTGTGATAAGAATAGGTAGAGATAGAAATACAACTTCAGTAACGGTATGGAGGTACCCCGCCGCCGGGTCAGCTAACAAGGCCCATTCTGTTTGGATGGTACTTGACCTTTTCGAAAATACGGAAAAGACTAATGACCAGGTTTATGCAGTACATGACCAGTCCCATCGCAACCAGGCAGATGAGGGCGAGTTGACTGTCGCAAATTGCGTCGCCGATGCTGCCCTCAAATGTGGGGAGATTGCTGGGCGGCCGTGGCAGCTCGTTGTACCACGAAGTAGCGGACACGGATGTGCACGGGATGAGTGAGCTAAAGAAGTTGTCGAAACAGAGGGAGAGAGCGGAAGACCACATGCAGATGAAGAGGACATCGAGAAGGGTATGTGCTAGTTTTCCTGATGTTCGCCATAAACCTAGTGGACGGCCGAAGTACTCGAGCTAAGATGAGTGGGAGTCAGAATGACCGCGGAAGTGAATGTGAATATTCTGGACGCACATATATCGCAATCAACACGTGAAGAATCGTGAGCGGGGCAAAGATGATAACGAGTGTACTGGAGACACATGAGCATGGAGGAGGGTAGAACGGCTGACACGGTACGTACGGAGAGCTCCCTACTGCGCCCATTATATTGTGCTGTTTTTCGCGTGCACGCACTCGTATTGCTAGTCCCAGTGCTGCGGCCGAGAAAGTGATGTTTATGAAGCGGAACAACTGCAGTGGAGCATAAGTGGTGGTGGTGGCACACGACAGTCGGAAGTTTGAACGCACAAGGGGGACGTAAACATTGGTGAGGATGAAAGATCGGATGCGCTTCTTGCGGCGCTGCCAGGTAGAAATGTTTGTCGCGGTGTCGGTAAGAGAAACTTGGTCCGAGTCTTCTTCCTCAATATCGTCCTCCTCTTCATCATGGTGGCGGTGGCGGGGGCCTTGAGCGGCTGGCCGTGATGTCCAGGGCGTTTCCCAGCCAGGGGTTTGTGTTTGTGCGAGGGTGAGGGATGGGGGTGGGGGCGGCATTTCGATCGAAAGTGCAATTGCACGACGTTCAGACATAGTTGGTGCCTTGGGCCCGCCGCGAGCGAACGACGAACCCTCGCGAAAGGGGACAGAGGGGGTAGAAGGCAGCCAGTCTTTGAGGGTATGTGCAGTGGATTTACGATGCTCTTCTGGCGCACTACTATTCGCATTGTGTTCGCGCGGTCGGGGAAGGGTGAACGCCCACCAGCGGCTTGGCGGGACGGATGACGAGAGGGAGCCGACATCGGACGGGCGCGATTCTGGTCGGTGGAACGGATGGTCGTCCGCGACAGCGGTCGCATCATCTGTGGGGGAGGGTGGCTCGTCTCTAGCCCATGCTGGATAAAGGCATCAGAAAGCCCGCCTCTAATTCGATAGCAGGAGCAAGCAATACGTACGGGGCTCCGTTACTACTATTGGCACTTGTATCGGTGCTGGCCCACTGCGTACGCTCGGTTGTGGGCGCACACTCGTCGTCGTTGACGCTGAACGCGCCCGAGACGAATTGCTCATGCCAATGTCATAGGAGAAGGAAGAGATGAAATATACTGTTATTACTCGACTGCGCTGACAGCGACCGCAACCACCTCGATCAGCTGTCCGGCTTTCAGGCCCGATCTGACGCCGAATATTGCCTTTACTCCTTGGACCATCACAACCCCCGCAGTTAGCTGCACCACAGCTTGGAAGCAAAGTAATATGAGCTCTGAGGAAAATCCATTGGTACATGGCGCTGGCTCTCGCTTCATATCGCAAGATGCTATCGACGTAGCCCGCGACCGACGCAACACGCAATGGAAAGCTGCATTCGAGAGACTGGGCCAAGAACCTCCAAAGGCTGTAGAAGAGCCATATGACGGCCGTAGTCTAGCTGAGGTTTGTTGCATCCAACTCGTTTTCACCCTTTCGACTGCGCCATTCTGGACCATTCGACATACTAACTCTCCATTTGACATGACCGCCTGTAACAGAAACTGGCTGCAAACCGAGTGAGTCTATTACAACTGCGGCAGCCTCCTCACGGACTCCGGGGACTTCACTCGATGCTGTTTAGTCAAGCTCGGGCCCGTGGTTCACGAGGCCGCAGGCAGATCATCCGGAATGCGTACTGACGCCGTCGGCCAGGCCATGAAGCAAGAAGAGTTCGAGGAGAAGACAAAACTGGCTAATCAATTCCGAGCACTTGAGCCAGATGAAGTTGCCTATCTTGACTCTGTGGGATCGCCTGCCTCGAGTTCGCATATTTCAACTAATTGGGATTCATCAGATCCGAGAAAAGGCAATGCAGGCAGAGAAGTTGCGGATGGAAGTGGAGGACACGGAGCTGAAAGGATTCAAAGAGTGTGTTTGTTCATCTTGATGCGCACGCACCACTCAACCTTTGAAGGGCTGTTGCTGCCCGCTCAGTTGCACCGCCGCCAGTCATCAGCCCAACTTCTAGCTTACCGCCACCACCACCGAAAGCAACAATACCGTCAGCCAAGAAAAAGGATAACAAGAAGTCGTTGAAGGGTGTTGTCGTGCGGAAAAAGTCACAACCAGTGGCAAAGGTTGAGGATAAGGCTGCACCGGTGGATAAGAAACGGGATATCGAAGAGGTTGCGTCGGATGATACGCCTGATGCAAAGCGTCAAAGGACGCAGGCATGAAAGGCTGCTCATAGGGACTGTATGTACAATAGCTGGTTACCACAGGATCGATATCTGTTGCCGCGTTGCGGATTGAGACTACCGCATTGTGTATTGTCAAGGACCAATTTCAAAGAGCATTGTGAATACAACGTGTAGGCTGTGAAATGCACATATCCTCTTTCTCTCTCCCTCTCCCACTGTGTTGTTGCTTTGAACTCGGGCAGCGCCTCTGGCTTAGCCGCTCGATACCGCCAGAACCGAGATCACGTGTACCATTTGATCCACGCTAGGGAAGCCTTGATCCTTTTCGTCCTGCCCCGACGTTCTGAACGTCTGAATCTGTAATCCGGGCCACCTTTCTGCTGCAGTCGCAGGACCATGGCTATGGACGACTCGCAGCTTAAGTACGTAGTCAATTTACTTCCGTGCGCGCCCTGTGCTCATCGTCATACAAAGTCTGTCCGCCGAAGAATGGCGCGAGAAGTACAATGAGGTGCACATCATACAGAAACGAGGCCACGAGTGAAACTAAGCCAAAGTCAGGTTGCGGACATGCTGGCAGAAACCCGCGGCGAGTTGGACGATTTCCACACAGCGAGCAAGGAACTCGAGGCGGAGCTGGAATCAGAGCTTGCGCGGACAGAGAAAGCACAGCAGGACCTCAAGGTCAAGGTGGCAAAGGCAGAAACGGAGCGCGACGACTGGAAGGTGCGTAGCCGCTGCGATTTACTGCCGCCCGTCGACTAACTTTGCGGCGCACAGGGACGCTTCATGTCGTTGCAAACGAACCACAACACAACCACGACCTCCCTTCAACGCGAGCTCGACAAGCTGCGCCAAGATTACCAGCACATCAAGGTGCAGCTCCGCGAACTCGAGATGGGCAACGACGACCTGGAACGAACTGAACGAGCGGTATCATCAAGCTTGGCCGATGTAGAGGCCAAATATTCACGAGCGCTGGAGGAGAAGATTCTTCTTGAACACGAATTGCTGGACAAGGCCAACTATGAAGAACAGTGCCAACGCTACAAGGATGAGCTACGAGGTGAGCCTCGTTGCAATCCACTTCGAGTCAGGCCGATACTGATATCATATGCTAGATGCCAATGCAGAGATATCTATACTCAAAGATCAGCTCATCGCTGCGCAGAATGCTGTCGCCCCATCGCCTTCGCCTGTGGACTCGGCATCCACACACTCTTCCACATTCTCGCGCGAGACGCCATCGGCATCCAACTATGACTTATTCAGTAGCACGCCGCCATCCAGCGCAGATCTGCGGATGGAAACGCTGGGCTCGTCAAACGGCAGCCTGGAGAGTCTCGAGGAGGAGCAAGAGACACCGCGCAAGGTAGTGCCGATACCGCGACAGCCTACTACCATCAAGCGATCACTCAGGCAACCCACTGGCAGCCCCCACACCCCGCCAAATGGCATCCCCCGCTCTGCGACAATGCCATCTCCGTATTCACCTTCATCGCCAGTGCGCTCCAGCGTACTGCGCACCCCAGTCACCCGCAAACCGTCAACTGCTAGCACTGCCTCCACCAGCAGCACCGTCCAGAGGAGCAGAGGAGTTCAAATGGTCTCTGAAATGCGCGCGCGCGTCAAGAATCTCGAGCAGAAGATTCATACGCGCGTACCACGGTTACGAATGGGCGGCAACGGGGCTCCACCGGCCAGAGACTCGCCTGTGAACTCCAATTTGGCCAAGTCTGTTGTCGGCAGGACAAGCTGGGAGAATCCGCTGACGCGCAAGAGTTCCGATTCGAAGCGCAGCGTGGAGAGCGTCTCAAAGACACCCCCGCCAGCAGAGAAGGCCAAGGGTGGCGATGGATGGGTTCTTATCATGGAGGACTCGCCATCCCCAAAGCGATTGACACCAAGCGAACGTCGACGCATCTCAAGCCCAACCAGAGGGTCGCCATACCAATCCACCCCTGCATCCCCGACATACAAGACCAGCAAATTTGCTGCATCGACCAACGCAGGCACTGGACTCAAGCGACCCCAGTCGAGGCTATCCGCAACGAGCTCGGCAACTACCTTTAGCTCATCTTCTCGCCCGGTGACGCCTACATTCCTGCCTACGCCATCCCTCAGTTTGTATTCGTCGACCGCGAAACGCTCTGTTGGACCTGGCTCGGGCTTAGCACAACCAAAGCGCTCGTCGTTGGGTGCGAGCACGATATCGCCCAAGCTGAAGGAGACCGGCCGTCCTCGCCCAGTTTCTGACCATATGGAAATCGCAAAGCCACTGCCAACACTGCCGTCTGGCGTCGCATTGAACACGTCGAACGTGACGGTGCGCGGCTCGCGGTTGCCCACCGGGCCGAGTGCACTGGGGCAAAGCCGCATTGGGCGGCTGAGTGGCGGCGGCGTGCGGCGACGGAGTAGCACAGACGCTTCAAATGACCCTGATGCACTCAAGGTGAGCGATCTGCGACCACGGTCTGGTAGTTCTGCGGGGAGGTTGAGCAAGTAATGTATCCGTAGACTTGGTATTAGCGTATATCTGTGGCACATAGTAGTGTTTTTTCCTCTCCCCACCCCCCTCCCTAACTTTATTTTCTTCTATGCTTTTCTCCTGACTATTATGTATTATCGTCCGTCACACTCCCTTGGTTCGTTCTACATACTCTTCTCCTGCGCTCGGAGGATTTGACCAGGCCTTTCTTACGATACCTTGTGGTCCTTCCATGTCTTGTTTTCGCTCACTCGTAGAGTAATTGCGGCTGACGATGCATACCTAATGTGATGCTATGTTTATAACCCCACGCTGTTGTCCTTGCATTGAACTTTGAAAATGGTGTTTATTGCTAGCTATTCATAGTCACTTTACAGAGCTTAGAATGCAATGATATCGTTTGTTGATGTTGGGGGTCACTGTCGTGCTAACTTCTCCACCCAATGATATCGTTTGTTCAATTGGGATGACTAGCAGGTCCTGGAGTTAAAAGCAGGGCTTTGGGAGAATGGATGGTAGGAGGTTCACTGCAAAATCTGTGTTATGTGGGCTTTGTCAACCAAAGGAAGCCGAGTTCCGAAGTTGAACGTTGAATGTTGACGTTAACATTGAAACGTCGATGAGATAGCATGACTTTTAGAGTACCAAGCCACAAGAAATGTGCAAATATCCAACGCAACGCCATACATATTACACCTCTGGCATAGGTTCATGACTATTATCCACGACCACTATCTTTTCATCTTGCGCCTCTCCCACCTTGAGCTCAACGTTTTGCAGAAAATCATTGTCCACAATAAAGCGTATGGCCTGCGAGAGATTGGAAACCGTCATGCGAATTTCGGGGAGTAACAGCTGTAACACTTTAGATTATTGCACAACATTGTATTCTCAAACCAACATACATTGCGTAGTAGATTTGTATGTGGGGGCTGCTGAGGTGCAGGAGGAGCTCGAGGCGCTCGTGGACGTGCGAGCGGCTTGAGCGGCTTGATGGGCTTCACTTCTTCCTGTGGGGCTGGCTCCTCCTCGATAGGCTTCACGAGTTTGGAGGATACGACCTCAGGTTCAGCATCATCCTCGCTGTCCGACGACGATGAGGATGAAACCGCATCCACAATGGGTTTTAGCGGCAGCGATGGATTGGCGGGTGACCCACCACGCCCACGCCCACGACCTCGACCGCGTTCGAGTCCACGGCCTCGCGTTTGACCTCTTCCTCGTCCGCGTCCGCGAGACTCTTGTATAACTGGTTCTATGCGCGGCCGCTTCTTCGAGAATATACCCAGCTCCTCTGAGGTTAGTTGCCCCCGCGCTTGGGCTTCTTCCTGTTTGCGTTTCTTGTCCTCGACGCGAGGAGCACTTGGCCACCGTTTTCGGCGTTCGGCGACCCATGCGTCGATGGCATCGGGAGTATCTAGTACGAGATTGGTTCCCATGATGGGTACTTGCTTGCTGAAGTGAATGAGGTTACCCGCTAATGGGAATATGGACGTTGCTCACCCCTTGAGCGCAGGATCTGCATCCCAATTGCTGCCCGCGTCCTTGCGTTTGTCGTACCCCGGAGGATGAATGAGATGGCGGTCTAGCATGTGTACTTCGACAGACTTTGCTGATCCAGTGAAATTGCAACCATGTTTTGAACAGCGACTATTTCCAGACTGGTACCAACTTGAAGAGCCAGAGTATGCTGGTGTTGGTGGTGGTGGTGGTTGGCGTGAAGGTCCTGCGTTGTTGGGGACATTAAACGATGAAGAGGATGGTGTATATGCGTTTGCATAGTGGCTGGAGTACGACTGCGCCCAGGCGTTGTACATTGCTCCGTCTCCGGACTGCATGATGGGAAGAGCAAACGTGATCGGAGCGCGTCGATCGACGGAACTTTTGCTGATTATTCCCTGCATCCTGCTTGCATTCAAATATGCCAAAGAGTGCGAAAAAGCGGAAAGCCAAGGCGGCTGACTTCAGCGTACGGTCCATCTGCAATTTTCTGCACGTAGAGACTGACTGTCCTTGTAGAAAACCAAGCTCAAGCTCGGAAAGGGCAAACAACTAGCAAGCAATGCGATCGACACTTCCTACAAAGCACGGTGTAATGGAATTTATGACCCTTGGACGTGTCGTGGACTTATTCCGCATACTTAGCAATTGCACTCCCATCCCAAAGCATCACCAAAGACAAGGACTGGGAGGCCCCAACCACAAAACGGCGTCTCACATTCGAAGAGCTCATAGCGCATTCAAAGCATTATTCTGCTGGGACACGCAAAGGTGCGCGACTAGGCTCTGGATTGGATTCATCTCATACTTCTCTAGATGCCATTCTTGGCTTCCAAGAGCTCTTTACTGCCCATCCTGAAATCATTTCATCTTCATTGACCACCCTGTTCTTGTCATGCAACCGGTTAATTGGCGATGAGGTTGGTCGCATTCTCCAAAACCAGCGCCCCCGATTCAAACATGACCTTGCAGGATGCTAGTGTACGCAAGGTCTTGCTCTCATTCTTCTCGTTCCTCTTGCCCCGCATATCGAAGGTACGCTGCACTCTTTACAAACTGATTTATTCATCTGACATTCATTTAGGACCAACTCTCCCCACATGCCCAATCCCTCCTTCTTTTCGCTACATCTGCCCAAACACATATTTTCCCTGAAATCCGTGTAGACGCGGTCAGATTCTTGGACCTCCTCCTCGAGCACGTCCCCGATGCAGTCGTCGCCGGTTGGAATGAAAGTGGCAATCAGACTGGAAAAAGAGTTCTCGAGGGATACCTGGGCCTCCTCAATGCTGGAACCAAATACGGGGAACATGATGGCCCATTGAAGGCGACCTCCACTGCCAGTGTAGTCCTAACGCCCGCCGTATGTGATGTTCTCAAGTCCTTCCATGTTTGCTCACAATATTTCTAGTCCAAATTGGTAGTCACTCGGTCGCTGTCGACATTCATCCGTACGGCCATATCATCTACGACAGTAGGCGACAGCCCTCGATGGTTCTTCGCTAGCTCCTTCGCTTCGAGCGAAGCGTTTAATAATTTCGACCGCCTGCTGCTCTCTTCCGACACTGCCCCTTCAAGACAATGGCAAGAGACATACGACGACGAGACCGCAAACGAGGACTTTGTGATGAATAGTCCTCCTACAGACGTGTCAGACAACGCAGCCTTCCTCGACAAGCTTTTATCCACATCGCATATCGGAGAAGACTCATCATCACCTACTGGCTTTCTGAATGTGGGCATCCCTTCGGCTTGGTCAAGAAAAAAAAGACTGATCCTGTTTCGTAGCATCTAGCACAAGTGTTACATTCGACATTGGTGTCGACGTTCCTCGACTGCTCTGCTACTGTTTTCTCACCAGCAGGAAACCCTCCTGACACCGAACTCCAGTTGGTTCTCGCTGTCGGCGAGATCGCGCGTGCCATATATGGCGAAATTTTGCAGGACACAGTAACTTCGGTGAGCGCAAGACTCTCAAGGATCGAATATTATCTGAACGCATATAGGGCAAGGGAAAAGGAAAACAGTCCACCTGTTTAGAAGAGCTTTCGGCGTTGTTAGGACATATGGGCCCTTTCTTCCCCTTCACACCGAGTGGTCGACGTGATATCAAGGTTAGTTGCTACAGACTCGAAATTCGTCAAAGCACTGACATTTTATAGATTGAACAACCCTTGCAGGAGTTGAACATCATTTACTGTGAACTTTCATCTTTACTGCTTTCTGCCGAACAAAGCAATGAACGTGTGCCTTCCCGCAAGGCCAAAATCACTCGCATCGACGCTGTCCGCGATTTTGTGCTTCGTTCATTGGGTGATAAAAACTCCCCCTCAGCACCCCAGGCCTTCACAGCCGCGACATACACAGCGCTCCTACCCACGATATGGACGCTCATTACCGCATCCCGTTCAGGACAAAGCAACGACGTTTTAAACGCCGTCGTATCTCACGCAATCAGCCTCTCAGCAAAGTCAGCGCTTAAGCGGCCTGCCACCGACTTCGTCGCCCGGCTCATTCTCCTGGACACCAACACATACTACCGCGGCCATGTCCGTCTGTCCAAAGTAGCTTCGCATCCTCCCCTTGGCGCATTCGTGGAGGAGCTTCCAAAAGCATTGTGGGAGGTCGGAAGCAGCAACCTCGAATTATCAGAGGTGTGTCTCTTTGTTCCGTACCAACCATGCCTCGACACTCACGCCGTCAACAGGTCATCCTCCGGTTCCTCCTGCGTTTCCTCCAATGCACTCCACGCAGCACGCCTGAATCCGTATGTACAATCCATCTCATCTCCCTCTCTTCTCTTCATTCATTCGCCTTGCTTTGTAGCTCCTCGTGTCGCTTCGCTCACGACTGGTGCCCTACTTTGCGGTCGTGCATCCCACGAGGGGGACCCTCCCTGGGCCGTACGCCAAGATACCAAGTTCGTCGCCGCCGAAGAGGCTGGCGTTGGACGTGGCGGCGACGTTGGGGGTCGCTGGGGATGTTGTGGATCAAGCGATTGAAGCCAGTAACGATGGGGCGTATTGGTGTGCGATAAAACAGCTTTCATGATAGCATCGACTATTGACTGTACTAAGTATGATATGTGGGACTATGTATGTATGCAGAATCCCTAGCCGGTTGGATTGCACAGCCAAACAGATTCCAGATGGACTTTTCCATTCGACAATGAGGGCACTCGTCAACCGCGGACGACGAACCACGCTGGGCTGGAGCATCCTTGTCATGGCAGCCTGGCTGGTCAGCCGGTCAACGTTCAACTCTAAAGCGAGCAGATGGAAACAGGCGCGGAATGGCGACGATCAAAGCTGGTATTGGCTGGGGTTGATCCTGGGTTGAACCAACGAGAAATCGACCAGGCCACGAAAGGAACCCTGCTGGATGGGACTGGGTTAAGACTGCAGCTGAAATGAGGATGAGCTATTTTTTGTGGATTATTTTTACACACATTTTGCACTCGAATTGGGAGTTGGCAAGCTGCGCTTGTGACTTATTGCTGTTTGCAAAATAGTTGGCGAGATCGGGGCGCGATCAAAAAATCGTGATTTCGAGCTCGATCTTCCGCGAGCGATAGCGCTGCGAGTTTTGAGGCGCCGGAGGAAAGCTTAGTATCGTCGGATAGCTGCAGACGATGCGCAGGG
>KN880786.1:0-20528 GCA_000934385.1 Cylindrobasidium torrendii FP15055 ss-10
GCCAATCCATCCCTTTCTTCTCTCACCGCCTGGAACAGAAAGCACACGGACACGCGCAAATGCAGAGGATCACGGAGCTACAAGCAGAACTGGATTTGTCGGTAAGCCGCCGGACTTTCTCATCTTACGCGTCCGCGATCTCATACCATCCCCAGGAACGCAATCGCCAGCTAGCAGAACAGAAAGCGGTACTGTTCAGCTTTCTTCATTACAAGAACGACGCGCTCATACTCAACAGGACGAACATCAAGCTACCATCGAGTCCCTTCAGCAGCAGCAGCGCTCCGCCGACGCCCAAGAAGAGGTAGCGTTGTCGTGCTGGCCCTCAGTTATGGCTCTTAGCATTCACACAGACATCCCGGTTGACCAAGCTCGTCGAGCAGCCGCAAAAGGAGGTCCGAGATGCTCAGAAGCGTTACGAAGCTGAGGCTAGCGCTCGAGTAAGCGAGGTATGTCTCAATTGTGCAATTAACTGCACAAATTTGACAATTTCCACGCTTTAGAACCAGGAAGTGTGTCTTCCGTTCGATTCGGGTTATCACGCATTGACCTTCTGGACAGGCCGCCGAGCAAATTCGCAGTGCAGGGGAAAGACTCGCCAAAGGGCAGGTACGGACTCACATGTAAATGCACTTCTCTAATTGACCATGCTTACCCTCTCCATCAGGCTGAACTCAACGAGGCAAAGAAGAACAAGGTGCTTCTTATCCCGTAGTCTGTCGTCGATGAGGTACTGACATGACAAGGGCAAGGCTAGAGCGGATGGTACAGATAGACAGGCGCCAACTAACGAGGTGCTTAGACTCATTCAAATCTGTACTGGCGCTTCTGACAATTTCAGCCCTTTGTCGAGCATAATATCGAGTATAATATGGAGATTGATGCTCCTGAGGACGCCGATACTGCGTCGCCTGCGGTCAACAATGTGCAAACAACATTTTTGCCCCGTTCTTTATACTCATTCTTTGCCTTAGGGTCCAGAAGTCGCAGGCAATCAGGTATGTGACCTACCTTCGGAGCGTAGAGGGTCGTCATACAACTTTTTGCAGGCCGATTGCAGCCCATTGAAAACGCAAGCTGACCAACCCGCTCCAGCTACCGACGGTGAGATTGTACCTTCACCGCATTTGCAATACACCAAACCGCCCTGTAGGTTTGTCTGATAGGGCTGTTCGCACTGACCAACTCTGGAGGCGTAGCAAGCATCGGCCAAGCCACGTCGACGGCTCGATTTTCAAAAACCCTGCCGGTCAAGACAAAGGTGGGCGGCTAGCTATACGCACAGTGGGCCTGCTAACTAAACTTTGCAAAAGTGGACGAGTTGGACGCGCTGCTTGCTTCGGCAAATCGCACTCTATTAGGTATAGAAGTCTTCGCTCCCTCTTGAGTTGTCAATAACGCTGACCTGCCCAAAGATGTCTTCGACGCGCAAGGAGATTCTCCTCCTACCGTCCAAGATGTCGCCAACGTCATAAAAGAGGCCCAATTGCAATTCTACCCACTATTTCTCGACTGTATCGCAAGCAAGACCGACAAGACCGCCGGCAGCCCTAGCAAGAAAAGTCGTGCATATGCTTCGGGCACTGTGAAGTATTATCAGGGCGTTGTTGGACGCTTTTCCCACGACGTCGACCGCTCGATCTTTCAGCTCATGAGCGTGCGCATCTTCTGTAATACCAGGGTACCGCTGACCGTCTTTTCTCCAGGCCACCGTCAGCATAGCATTCTTGAAGATCACCAAGAGGCCTCACCTCAACGATTTCATTGATTACGAGTGTGCTAATCCTGACGATGTCGCCGCCGTGGAAGCTGGCGTGATGAAATTCCCGGACGGTTGCATGGACCTGTACCTAGGAGATCGATATATGAGCTGGAAGTGGAACGCTTGCGCTGTCGCCAACATGGCGGAGGACATTTTCCGACGCAAGGTGAACAACTACGGCAGAGTCGTTCCTGCTGCAAGTCGCGAGGTGTTGGAAGCAATGATATGGGGTCTAGTCACGCAAGCGCAAAGCTCTTGGGCGGCTGCTACGCCACGCCTAGACCTTGTCACCGGAGATTTCGAGACTGGTGCGGAGGCTTATAATCGCGCTGTTAATACCAAGAGGAAGCGCGGCGAAGATAGCAAGAAGAGGATGAGGAAGACATATGTGAGTCTCCTCCCTTCGCCTTTTCCTCGCTAACGCCATCTGCAGAAATTGCATGATCGCCAAGATACCTGCGCAAAGCAGCGGGACGAGTATCCGGAGACATCCTCGGACTACTGGTTGTGGCAACAGCGCGGCAGCCTTGTTGCAGACATGGGCGTTGACGGCATGTCAAGTGAGGAAGATGAAAAAATGGACTTCGACGGTACGACCATCACGGTTCGCAAAGCCGTCCGTCCGCGCTGGATATCCGCTGCTGCTCGCGCAGAGTTACAAGCCATCGACAGCAAAATGGTGGTCACCAAGCAAAGAACTCCTCGCGTCAGGTCAGACATACTTAGTCGGAACGAGAGCGCGCCCATAGGCCTGCACAAATCCTGTTATGACGATACGTATCTGAAGGGTCAATCCCATGGGGATTTGGTGAACTTAGCTGTGTTGAGGATTCCTCACCCTTTGTTGGATAGACGCTAGCCATACGCTAGATAGACAAATGCAACGACGCTGCAGCAATGCGGTGCGGTTTACTGTGAAATGAATGCACGGGAAGTGCCGCGGAATTCATGCAGTCACAAGGATTCCAAGCACCACAAAGATTAAGTATACTCACGCGATACTGACGCGACTCAGCGCGTCAGAATCCGCGTGCGGCACATCGAATGCTCGCATTGCCTCCAAGAGTCCAAGTCCATCTGGCATCCGATATTGCGCGTCCATCCTTCAAGCTTCAAGCTTCAAGCCTCAACTTGCGTCAGGCTTCAAGCTTCATCTGTCTGATGTCTCAGCCCTCAAATGTTGCGAGTGTAACAAAGGCATTCAAGTACGAGTTAGAGGACATTAACCGGTTGGTGCGCGATGAATTGAGCAAACCGCCCAGTCAAGCTGCTTCAAATTACAAAATAAATAAACATCGTATAGAGCGTTAACGTAGGTTCTATTGAACTCGACGCTGTTTTTGTCTGATTGTGCTCGCTGAACTTCCCCATTTTGATGCACTTGAACAACGTGTGAATGTCACAAAGTTTGCACACATACGATGCACTGGCACGGGTGCATCTTTGAACCGGTATGTTTCGATAGCTCACTGTGCCAATTTGATTACGCTTCGACACCGTTCAAGTCGTTAGCGTTTGTGTAAGATGCCGGTGGTTGGCTACAAGTTCTTGCAGCAAAGCGAGCACTTCGTGGTTTGTTGACGGCGCAGAATGCGCGTTTACAAACTCCTTTGGTCTTCAGATAAGTTTATTCGGCGTCGCTGCGTTGGAAGCAACAGGCAACATCGCGTAGATGATCGCGACCAGCGTGACAAAATCCGATTTATTTAACGCGACGGTAAACTCTACTAAGAATCAATCCGGTCCTCGGATGGTAGAAAAATTGATAGGTGTCCCCGGGAGCGGGTACATCCTAAGGGGCTGTCTAGCAATCTTTATATTATTTTAAGTTATGTACAAGTAGTATTCAAAACAGGCGCATTTTGAGCCAATCCGCTCATTGTAAGCCACGATACGAGCTTGGAGCTCTGAGATTTGTTCACTAGCTAAAATAAAAGCCCTAGTCGTATTAATTTACATGTATACGGCGGTCATGTCGTGGTCTAAATGAGCGGATTGGCTCAAAATGCGTCTTGTTTAGGCCACTACTTTTTGTACATGACTTAGGATTTTGAAAAATATCCAGACAGCCTCCTATGATGTACTCACTCTAGTCAACGCACGGCGATTTTCTCCCTACATCCGAACTTGATTTCTAATATAGCGTTTACTAGCGTTTATGGGCCTACGGCGTTAATAACAAGTCGGATTTTGTCGCGCCGGTCGCACGTGATGCGGCCTGTTGCGTCCTGCCGCGGCGCCGCGGCGTGAGGCCTATCTTATCTTATTACCTAGCGCGCCCTTTCCCATTTTGGCGCCGAAAGTGCATCTGTGCGTGTACTGCCCCCGAGAGCAGATTCCTTTTCCCACGGCCCCAACGTTGTCGTCTTACCATCGTCGTAGATCGCCATCGTGCAAAGGATGCCTCCATTAGACCCCGGCAAGAGGCCCAAGAAGCATTTATGCAGGTACATTGGTTGTGGGTTTCGTACTGCTTATGGGCAAAGCCTTAAGTCGTAAGTTGGTTAACTCGCTGATTCGGATTCCCTTGCTTCAAGTTGTTTCTCTGTCTCCTTGTTGCCTTTCCGAGCCTCCTTCGCGCGCCTGCCACGATCTGACGGACTCCTAGTCATATCACGCGACATACTTCATCTGAACCGCACGTCTGCATCGAACTTCATTGCAGATTCAAGTCAGCCAGCCTCAGGGACCTGTTCGTCCACCGGCAGGAAGCTCACCATAGAGTGAAGAGGGAGACGGTAAGCCCCAGCGGCGACCCAGCGGCGAAGGAAGCAACAAGGTCTACGGCGACAAGGCGTCACTGCGAGAGTGGACTCGCAGGGAACCGCAGAAGAGAGAAGGACGAGATCAGCAAGCCTGGCCCCGCCTTCGACGATGAACGGCCTCGAACAGGTGCGCGGAGCGTCCAGTACGTCTATTGTCGGCAGGATGCCAGCGGTCAGACGACGGCATGTAACCATTGGGGCTGCGCCTTCCGTGCGCGCAAGGATCAAGAAGCTGCCCAGGATACTCGTCGAGGGCGCGTTGGGAACAGCCCTGGCCCTTCGTCCTCTCGAATCGCTGCGCAGAGCAATGGCACACTGCAGAAACGTAAACGAGAGGATGCAGCTACCGATGCGTTTCTGCCTTCATCTATATCCGCGTCTGACGATGACAGCGAGCCGATGCGAATCCGCAGACGTCTGCAGGCTCCTTCCGCCAATGCCGATGAATACGAGCAAGAGAATATCGAGGAGGACGAAATGGATATGTTGAATCCTACGCGATACTCCCAAAGCCTCGACGTCCTGCCCGAAGTCCGCCTTCCCAGTCCGCCAAAGAGACGTACCACAAGGGCGCCATCTGTCAAGGAAGAGGAAGTCCGCAACGAGCTTGACACGCTGAGCCAAGCGGGATGCTCGAAGCCGAGCGTGGCAGAGCTGCATGAAGCCGTAGCAAGGCAAGAAAGTAGGTTAATTCATCCTTCTACTTTTATGAGCTAACATTTTGGGAGAAATGGTGCGCCAGATCCGCCGCAATGTCAAGAATCTTTGTAGGCATGGGCTTAGAATCGAGGTGGCTTGGGAGGATGCGCGACCGTTTGTGCGAGACGAAATGCAAGTTCTTGGTGAAAAATTCAGACAGGCAATCTCGAAGGCGTTCGCGGAGCAGCCGGATGCTTGATAATATGTAGGAAGTGTAGTGGAGGCGATTCGCCAGGATGTATTGAATGAAGACACTTTTTTGGTCTCGACGCTCAAACTTGTGCTCGAAACAGCTGCAGGGGCAAGACTGGCAGGAGCATCGGGCTCACCCGCTACAGCGACATGGTAAACTCCCTGTCAATAGACCCCAGCCTGATGGTTTGTTATATCTTAAGCAGTCTAGGAACAGGGCGGATTAGTTGGCAGCGCTGTCCTAGGCTACCTACGCCGCTAGATTGAATCTGATTCCTTGCCTAAATTGTCATACGGCCGTACTGAGCAGGAAAGTAAGACCATCCAAAGAGCCAAAACAGTTTGGCAGCACTACCAAAAAATCAAAGAGCGAAAATAACTGAATAACGCGAAACCAATACTCTCAGATGCACCTTTCAGCGCGCAGAAGAGGTATTTTGCAAGGCCAAAGAATCTCTCCTTTTGCATATTGATGGCTGGAATTCCTGAATGTTTACGACCTTTGCTTTCTACTTTTAATTGCCATTAGCAAACCATTTTCTCTGCTGCGGATAATTCAATCTTTATCTATTTGTGTTGAGCTGGAGTCATGTTTGGGGACTCTATGGACAGACGGCCGTCTAAGTAGCTACGCGAGCTGAGAATGATGCCGCAGTCGCTGTTGCCCCTGATCTCTAAGATGCCTTTGTAGACGCGGAACTCGTAGAACAAACCCGTTCCCTTTGCCAGGGAGTTGCGCCTCATTTTGTTTCTACTATACAAGAAATCAAATTCAAAGACAGGATCCCAACCGCCATTTCAATTGAGCATTACCCTCAGAGAGACCGCGCAACCGCGACGCAAGCAATCAATCGTGAGAGCGATACTAGTATTCCTGCTTGTTGCCCAGATAATAGGATACATGGGCCTGAGTTGCCCTCCTCAATTAGTCCTATACTTAACCTACGTAGATACAATCATATTGCTGAAGCGGTTCAAGTAACTAACGTCAACGCCCTCGAATCGAACGGACGATTTGGCAGGCTTGATTATGTCAGCGCGCTGCTTGACTCTCGACCGCCAACGTTAACCCTCGCCGCGACTCACGCCGGCGGTGATGTCGTCCAAGTCTCCGGCCGTACCCAACACCAGCACGCTCGCATTTTGGCCTCTATGCAAGCTTCAGCGGATCAACTGAACCAATGAATGTCAAACAGACCGTCGCAGCGCCGTCTGCATGCCGTCAAGCGACAGCTGCTGTTCAAGATTCGGTGGAAGACCGCTGTATGCAGTCTGGTGCGTCCACAAAAACAAGGTGCAGATCTCAAGGGCGCGTCGTGAGGTACGTTGACTGCGCTACATCTACCATTGTATCAATCACTCACTTAACTTTAGCCAAACGCCGATGACGCCCCCAGCTGGCTATGCGGAGGCCGGCCTGTAGCAACCTTGTTCTCGGGTTTGCCGAGGGCGGTAGCTTACAAGTTGCGACCCTTACCGCCGGAAGTCTTCGCGCAACAACTTGGCAATTCACTTCGCGATGTGCAAGGTCACTTCACGTCTTCGAGTAACAAATATGGCGTCCACATCATCGAGACGGGTCGCAATCAGCCTCACACATCGAGTTCAAGCGTAGGCTATCTCGTGGAACAACTTCGGGCGCAGCTATGAGAAACCAGCAAAGCTTGTCAGACGTCATGAACGCGGACGCCGGACAAGCAGGATTTCGGCGCGGCACGACAAACCCACAGCCCGCTTGCGCTGAAGGCGCTCACTGTCATGATGACAGATGGGGTTATCTTTACTGTCAAGGCGTATAATTGTATGACTTGTGATTTCTCGGTGCGCCCTATTGATACTCAAGACTCAGCGTACTGATTTTCTCTGTGCAGGCCGATGTATAATAGATCGCTGACTGCATTGATGTCGCCCCAAGATTGTGTTGCGTGCCCTTCTTGTATGATTTCGGCTTCGTCCTTGGTGCGCACACTGTCAAGATCAAACAGTTCCCAGACCTTCATTCTATTAAACATTCCTTCATCTCGCCCGCAAGCTTCAACGTCCGACTCAACCGACCTTATAGATGTTGCCCGACCAGCCGTTCCATCCGTGGAAGTGCAGCACCATATTTTCGAGCGCGTCTTTGGGATTACGAGCCAGCTTTTGCCCAACTTCACCTATGCCGAACTTATTCCATCAGCTAAAGGCCTTGCCGAACTACTCTTGCATATCCATAAAGGAAGAGCAGCGAACAACAAAGGGAGACATCTGCAACCCGTCATAAGATGTGTTTGCCGCTTCAAGCTGTAAGCTTAATCCAGTCCTTCGACCGCTTCTCACCTGTCTGCAGCTTGTCTTGGCTCATGTGAAGGGTATCCTCGGCAAGGCTGATTGCGACCTCCTTAGGCGCTGAATTCTTGTAAGCCATCATGAAGCTGCCGACGTCGAGCAACAATCGCTCACCCAGTTCACAGGCAACTCATTTGCTACTTGCTCCAGGTTGTCGTCGACCTCGTCGACGGCCTCCTCGCATTCACCTTTTGGATCGTCAGCGTCCATTGGAGGACGCAGCGAGTGGCTCAAGCGACTTTAACTGGGACTTCTCGATGCTTCCGGCTGGGGAGCGACGTGGGATGTAGGACTGGGACTGTGGCCGCTGGAGTTCTCCGAGTGAATACCAATTTTTCGCCCCGCAATGAACGTTGAGCTCAAAGTACATAGCATGCAGTCGTGGCCCAACATTCTCAACCCGGCGGGTATTCCTGACGACGTGCGGAACCAGAGACCCTCCACTTTCTTTCATCTGTTCTCCTACTACCCGCAGCGGATGTAAGGGGTGTCTCCGCTCAGTACCTACTCTAGGTAAGTACCCTACTGTTGCTACTATATACTATCTCACTCAAGCTGACGTGACTTTAGTCAAGTGCTTTTGGAATTGCCCGGGACATTATCTACAGTGCTACGAAGTCTCACATGAACCCATTAAACCTTTGGGGTGGTAGCTCAACTCTCCTTGCTTGGTGTTATTCCCACCGTCCACACCATAGAAGTTGGCAGGGCGGACACGGTTCTGACATGCTCATTCACTTGTCGAATAGAACCGTATGTTCAGTATCAACTAGCGTTTGAATCAACGCTACACCTATCTGTACTTGCCTTAGTATCATCAATCCGACAAGTTGACGAACGACCATCCTCTGGTCACCGATAGCACGTATGTTAGATGAGCATTAGGCTTATAAACAGCGCGTTCTCATCATGTAAATGCATTTATGTTCATTTGCTTGACTGGTCAACGAGCACATCCCAACCTTCTCGCACTCGAGTCTGACCGCGAGCGCGCTTGTCAGCGTCTGCTCGGACCATGCCAAACTGCCTAACGCCAAGGAGCAGCGGAGACTCCATGAAGAGTACGTGCAGCGCCGGGATGAATACCACAAGGAGTTCCAGAGGGGGCATCCTACAAGGTAAGTTCGACGCGCCTGCGCCTCTAAGCAAACACTCATGTTTTTATATTGGAGTCGACGTAAAACTTAGGAAGTTCATTGTTGCCTGGCTAAACGACGCCGCCGTACAGTCTTGCGGCCCCTTGTAATGGCGTACAATGAGTGCGTCGATTTCCCTTCGCACGTATGCCGCGTGATGGCACTCATAGCCGTGTCAAATTTATGAAGCTATGGCAAGTGGCGAGGTTTCACAACATGTATGATGTCTTGTACGGAGGGCAGAAGAGCAGTGAAGCGGTTGTTTTGGTAGGCTAATGCAAGGCTAACGTGCATCGTTCATACTGGGACTAATTTGCGCTCATACTTATACTACTACTCCATCGGAACAACTTATACAAATCCAGCGTCGCACATAACACAACAGACATTTGCTCACAATTCGCCGACGAGGACTATTTGAAGCAAGTTCACGCAGACATAGACGTCGTCGTGGGTATTACGAAATCCGACTAAGTACTATGGTACGTGTTGCTAGTTGTTAAAGTTAAGAACGTAGTAGTCTTCATAAATCGTAAAGCAACCTGTAACTTAGAGGATGGCGTTGAGACCACAGATGGGGCCGAGGGATCCACGGAGGTCGTTGAGGATGCAGCCAATGAGGCCAACGACTGGTGCCGGTGATGTTAATCGAGGTGAGGGAGCGGAGAGGTAGCGCCTGGGGAGCGCGCGCTAGCGTCTTCAGAATATCCAGCGCCGGTTGATATCTGGGATAATCGCTCTTTTCACGTTCGACGCCTTCCCAGCCGACATACAACTTGCCCAGAGGCTCAGAGCAGCATCACGATTGACATTGGTAGGTCGTACTGCACATATCTAGTGAGTCGGTATCAAGCAATTGAATGGGAAGCGCACCATGGCTAAGATGGCAGCATTGACGAGAAGACCCCGGCGTTGCTGCCTCCGCGCTACGTTGGTACAGAGAGCCAGGTTTGCAAACGCCTGTGCGCTTGAAGGATGTTGGGCGTTGCTTATCATCGGGTACCAAAGGAGCGGTGGACGGTGATCAGCGTGCTGTAACCTGTTGTATGCACAGCTCAAGGCGGCGCTTTGCTGGAAGAACGCAATGTCTTCGCGATGCGGGTCCTACGTTACTGGGAGATAGATGTTAGTCCGTAGATGTAGATGTAGACTATGGTCAAGGCTCACAGTGGCTGGGAATGGCACTGCCATCGATTGAGCGCAGAGTCCAGGTCAACCATGACGCTGCTGATCTGTTTGGGGTTCGCCTTCGCGCTATACTGAGCCAAGCCAGTCGAGGATTTACGCGACGAGGCCAATACTTGCGTTGTCTTCACCCGCAAGTATTCCACAAAGAACACGATTTTAGATGGCTGCTCCGGCGGTTGCTCGGGTGGATCCTCGCCAGCGCGCGCGAACCGATACTCGTCGTCACATAAGATTGGAGGCTCTGTAGCTATGCCGAAGATGATCAGGCGAAGGTGCTGAGTCTGTTGTATGCAACGTACTCATCCTTTTTTATCGTAACTGTGCGGCCCATGGTGCACGGTGAGCGAGCCGTTCTGGTTTAACCAGATGAGGACCCTGGATGGGTGTCGGTCACGGCCTACACGCGCAGTATACTAATGCTCACCAGAATGCCCTCTTGTCTAACTCATGCTCCGTTTGTCTCATGTTACGCTTGGGTGGTTGAAGCCGAGGCAACACAAGATCTTGCGCAATCTTCAATCCAACGCCGCTCATGGTCCAGAATCCTCGCGGGATAAAACGTCCTTGATGTAAATTGATGCCAACGCGCAGCGCCAAAGGTCATCCAAGTGTCTGCCAGGTGAACCGTATTGGAAGCTTGAAGTCTGGATTCCGGGTGGGAAGGTTAGCAATGGACAAATCAACATTGCCGAAGCTGATTACAAGTGAGCATGATTGAAACTGCCGTCCAACTTCAAGGACGACGCACTCGAAAGGGCTACATAAACCCATCCGCGACTACAACCAGGTTGCAATAGGTAGTAAAAGCAGCCCATGATGATGGTACATACGGACATCTGTAACTTGTTAGCTTCAAATTTGCAAAATAATTCGCCGGAGCACGCACCAGGTTTACGCTTTTTCTTGCGGTCAGTTCCGCGCCCGGAAAGACCGGCTTTGTCCCGCCATAGCGCCTCGTCAGGTCGCAATTCTGATCCTCAGGAAAAGGTGCGGCGGGGTTGATACGTGCGGTGTTTGTCGGCGACGTTGATGGAGGTCTGGAGGACGTGATGGCAGGAAGCTTTGCTACTCGGCGGCGTTTGCCTGCCGTATTTGGCCGCGCTTTGCAAAGCGTTGCGCCGTTCCGCGTCAACTGCCGTTCGCTCTACGCGCATCTCTTGATCAAGATTACTCGTGAAAGCTTTGCGTGCACAGGACCTTACAGTTAAACAAAAGGGCGTATATGCATAGGTGTTTGATTGGTGCGTTGCCTGGTCAAAAATTTAGTTGCCACACTTATGGACCGCGTAGTTTCACGGCAGGAAGCCCATCCTCTGTTGCTATTGCCATCGATGCTCACCGTCTGCATCTCGAAAACATGATCGTGCAGTTCATTGCAAGGCAAGAACGCGGTCACTGCGGCGCCTTTTAGATCCACCTAGTCGCTCGACGTCTAAAACTTGAACGCAATAGCAGCAACTTCCCTCGGTTCCCCACAACCGCGTCCTGTATAGCCATTCATACTTCTTGCATTGCTGGATACTCCTCATTTGCGTATTTGACACACCAATGCCATAGAAAGTCAAGTTGCCAGGCGTGTAGCAAAGGACGCCCTTGACGCTACTTCTTGGGACGCTGATTAGATCCCTTGATTTGACAACAAGCCTTGATTGCATGAGTTATACAGTGCATGCTGGGCATACTTTGTTATTAAATAAGGTGAGCATATCTATCGCTACGTTGCTTCGGCATGCATCCGGCCTCGTCGCGGCTACAAACTATGAGCGCGCCTGTTGCGCCCGGTTCTCAAGTCGCTGAGCTTCGTTGTGCATGTGCATGAGTGCCAAGTGCCGCGCTTGCGTGCGCCCAGCCGCAAAGGCAAATGTGCAGACAACAATACAGATACCCTGAAATCTGATTTAGATGCCGCAGCGCTGTACGCAACGGCGCTACCAACCGCCTGCCAGGTCATTCCTCCCGCAAGGGCATTGATGGCATCTGCTACAACTTCCGCCATCAACACTAGGCGACCAACCCTTTTGTCGTCCGCTTGCGCGCATAACTGTAGGCGGGAGTGAGTGCGTCGGCATTTGATCAACAGGCATCGTTGCTGACTGACCTCCCATTGTTTGCACAGTCCCTTTAGTGCTGGGACGGCATTATCGCAGACGTTGATTTGATAGTCCCCTCTGCATTGAATCCTTTGCCTTTCCATTCCTGTAAGCATGAGACGCCGCTATGAGCCGCGTTGGAGACAAAAGCAAATTCTTCAACGTTCTTACCAAGGACCATATTTGCCTCCTTGAGCCTGAAGTCGCAATATCCGGCATATAGGAGTGACATAGAGAGAAGCAAGAGTCCCAGCGTCAATGCCGCGTCGCGGGTGGCCAACGATATACGGCGAATTTTGACGTCTAGCGGGACGCCTTTGACGTCTGGTGATTGTGCCAATGCAATCAGGGTTGAAGGCGGGACTTGGGGTTGAGGCGCTGAAATATCAGAAGCCCCTTCTAGCAGGGGGAAATTGGCATTGGAGCCTAGAACCGGCGGCGCCGACCTCCCATCAACGAGGAGCGCGTCAAATCTTGGGAAGATAGGCCGCTTTCCTGAAGAAAACGTCCTGATTAAGGCGGTCCTCTTCTGCAGCATGAGGGTAAGTAACCTTAGGGTGTACAAGTCCCGGAGCTCACCTGCCCTTGCAGGTGCCGTTGTGGTTCAATCGCGCGCATATCGGCGGGTAGGTCTTTGATGGAAGTGGGAAACAACCGAGCTGCCAGATGATGCGACGGGGAAGATATTTCAAGAAATAAGGAATTGAGGGCGAAAACAAAGGCGTCAATGTTATACTTACCCAGAACGACGCAAAAGGACATAAACTCTTTGTCTGCCAGTTTGAGTATGTTGTACTCACGTCCCTTCTGCTTGCTCAACCTCACAGGTAATGGGAGCATGTTGGGCTCGGTCCAAACGGAGGGTTAGGCAACAAGGCGTCGAACACGTCGCAGATAATTTTTATGCTAAATTTCTCGCATTGTATTCGGTACCGGAAAGTATACAAGAAGGGGCGTATGTTGTATTTGCGTCGGACAATGCGCGTCACTGACACGGGGAACAGAAAGCTTCGCAATATTCTCTAACCTCCGCGCCGTACGACTCGCACATGGATTTGAGAGCATAATTGGGGGTGGCCTGCTTATAGATGCGCTGGGAGCATTCGGCGGCAGGGCAGACGATGCCCGAAACTCGAAGCACTGCATTCTTCTCGTTCTTCACCGCGGCCGCGAGACACGGCCCGCACATATCGTGGGCGCACTCTACGCTGCAAGCTGAAGTCAATTCTGCGGTTCAAGGTTGCGAGCGCGTATATTGCATACGTCAGGATGGGAGCAGTCATAATGCGGGAGCAAACGGTGCATAGCAGCGCGGTCGCGACGACGAGCTTGTTTGCTTTACTTTGAGAGGGCATGTCCAAGTCTTGCTTGAGAACAGCGATGGGGTCCGATTCTCACGAAATTGGCGGAGTCTAGTAAGCTGTTTTTGAGGTGGGAGACGAGCCCCTTGATTGTTGTACGACGAGCTGACGCTCCTTTATTCTGACGCTTGGGGTATTTTGCTCTAGACCCGTCTTTGTTTGACCTCAGGCCGGATCCTTCGAGGGTTTTCTGTCTATTTCCTGCGGGGAGGGGCGTCAAGGCGTGGGCAATCATGATGATTCGCCATTTAAGAACACAAACATCTGTAAGTCCGGGCGCAGCCCTGTACGATAAGTATAGATGCACGACGCCGTCGAGTCGACGGAACAGACGCGTTCCCTTTGGCAAGTGGCCAATAGGACAAAAAAGGCCGACAATTCAGCAGGAACCGAGCGCCTTTCCTTTGTGTTAGCTTTCTGAGTTAGTTTACCGCTTTCCCCAGAAGCCGCCAAGTAGTGATGGGTGCGGGACGGCCGGGACCATCCGGGTTACGGGTCGGGAGGTATTCCGGGCCGGGTCGGGTGGCGTACGTGCCACTCGGCTTTATCCCGATGCCTGATCGGGACAGTGCTAGAAATGCGCCACATTAGAACGAATTTTGCCTCCGTCTGCTGGGTGACAAATCAGAACTATACAGTTATCGTTAGCCACCAATCGGCATTGTTTTCAGTGCCAAAAGTCCCAGCACAAAGCCCACACTTTAATGGCAGGCGGCGAAAAGCGCAAGCTTCACGCAAGTGCTGACTCAGCACCGGCCCCTTCTACTGCAAGTAAGAAAATTAAGAAAACAATGTCTCGCAACATTATATCCGGCGCAAAAGCCAATATCACCCAACGCTTGTCCAAGAAAAAGCCGAAGAGTGAGCCTCATCTGCTTTAAGATATCCCTTACTTATTTGAGACTAGACACCGCAAGCTTGGATCGTAACGACGACGAGCCACCAGAGCTTATTGACGTGTCCGACAGTGAAGACGAGGGCGACGGCCACATCTCCGTCGACTCAGACGGCGAGGACGAAGAAGACGGCCACGCTGCTACCGCTAAGCGTGATGAAGAAGCTGCATCACTCTGTATTTGCCACCGTCGCAGCTTGTTGACATGAAAGCTAAATTTACCCGCAGTGAAGCGAGCGGCCCGACGCAAAGCCCCCATCTACGCGCTCTACAAGCGCCCTACTGTCCAGTTCGACCCTAATGGTGCAGCTGCCCAATACCTCCTTTATCCATGCGGTAAATGTGGAGATAGCCAACGTCAAGGCGTCAGCTCGAAAGACGCTGGCTCAACTGGTCAGTGTGTGTCGCGACATTGCGAAACCTGCTTACCTAGTGGTTGCAGGGCTGCTTCATCGTCACGCCGTTGCTTGCTATGGCCAGGAGGTTGTCGATGCCGTCCAGGCGACGAAGGATCAAGAGAAGGCTGGAGAAATCATCAAAAAGTACGGCACAAAGAAAGCAAACAAGCTCACCAATATGCTTAAGGGCATCCGGGCCCCAAAGGAATCGTACTCGACCATCCCTCCAGGCAAAATGGATGTCCGGTGAGTGGTGTCTTTCTGTCGCAAAGGCTCAGTCCTAATACTTGACGTTAGTGCCAACATGGTGAAGTGGATTGCGGAAGACAGTCGGCCATTCTCCATCGTCGAAGACAAAGGCCTTCGTTGGATTGCCAAAGAAGGCCGGCCGCATTACTACCTGCCAGACCGAACGACTATCTCCCGGGACACGAAAACGGTCTTCGTAAAATCGGAGGAGGCTCTGGGGAAGATGCTGCAGGTAAGAAACATGAAGAAGTATGTATAGCGTTGACCTTAAATGAGATGTAGGAGCACGACGGCCTCCTTGCATTCTCGACCGACTGCTGGTCGGCGCCCAACCACCACGCATGGATGAGCCTCAACGTCCACATTACGCCCAAGGGCCAGTCCAAGCCGAAAACGTTCCTCCTTGATTTCATTGAGCTTCCGTGTTCGCACACTGGCACCAACATGGCACAAGCGTTTGTGGATACCCTCAAACGATTTGGCATTGCCAAAAAGGTTAGCACTTTGATGCATCGCCAGCAGACAGCTCACGCACCTGCAGGTTCTGTCCGTGACTGCCGACTCCGCCTCTAACAATACCACACTCATGGAAGAACTCGAGCGACAACTTGACGAGTTCGAAGGCATTAAGTTTTATGTGCGATGCTTCGCGCACACGCTGAATCTGACAGCTAAAGCCACGCTTCGTCAGTTCGACCCAACTGAGAAGAATTTGGGTGCACGCACCATAGACGGCAGTAATGAAGAGGAAACGGCGGCGGCGGCGGCTGAGCTTCAACTTGAAGATCTCCAGGCCGCTCTTCGTGACATTGAGGAGCACGGTGTGCGAGATGGCGACAATGACGACGGCCTTGAGGAAATGGTCGATGTCTTCAGCGAGTTGACGGCGGAGGAGCGACGTATGTGGGCAGAGCAGACGAAACCAATCCGTACTGCTCTGATCAAGGTACGTGGTCGTGTTTGGCTGCCCCAGCTTTCCCCACAGTTTCGATCACCCCAGACTGATTGCTAACACTAGATCCGTCGCATTTCTTTCGCCATCATCAACTCGACTACGCTCTTGCTTCCTGCCTGGCGCGAAACGACCAAGGATACCCCATTCAAAGACCGTGTAATTCCACGCGACGTTCGTACGCGATGGAATTCAACCTACGACATGTTAGCCAGCGCTTGGGAAATGCGCGACGTCATCAAGGTCTTTCTTGACCGCGCCTCAAACGGTCTTGTCAAGTACATACTCTCGGACGACGAATGGGCCGCTGTGCATGATCTGGTTGACGCGCTGGCGGTGCGTGTTCTGCAGACCATCCATTCTCTTACTCACCGCTGTTTCTTAGATCCTCAAGGATGCTACACTGTACTTTTCGTCCAATGACCCCTCCGTTTCCTCCGTGATTCCCGCCATGGACCGCATAGACGAGATTTTCGCCTCTGCTGCCATCAAGTCGGGCGCATCCACTCAAACATTTTCGCCCCCGATGCGCTATGCGCTCGCTATTGGGAAGAAAATGATGAACAAGTACTACGCCCTCTCGGATGACTCGTACGTGTATCGCATTTCAATGGGTATTTCGCTCTCTTCTCCACATCCAAGTGACCTTTCTCATTCCGCTCAGTCCTCCACCCTTCGCACAAGCTGGCCTACTTCCAGCGTCTCGGCTGGGACAACGATTGGACACACACGGCCGTTCAAATCACACGCGAGGTGTGGGAAAAGCGTTATAAACGCACTCTGACCACACCACTACCGACGACGGCGCCAACGCCGTCTGCGCAGGTGAGTTCTTTCATTAATGTCAAGCTTGTGTATTCATTATGACTACGGTAGACCAATAGCTTTGCTTCGATGATGGCCTCGGAGGTCCACGTCGGCATCGATGCAGGGGACGAGCTCACTCGATACCTTGCAGATGCTCGTGTCGAGACCACCGAGCCGCTTGCTTGGTGGGTTGCCAACAAGTCGCTCTACCCAAACTTGGCACGTATGGCCATTGATTTTCACACGATTCCGGGTGCGTAACTTGTTCTTTGGACTTTTTGAGTCTGTACTGACACATTCTTAGCGTCATCCGTCGCTGTTGAGCGTAATTTCTCGCGCGGCCGAATCCTTATTACTCATTTGCGTAACCGTCTCCGAGCAAAGACAGTCCAAGCACTTATGTGCCTTGGGGACTGGCTCCGCCAGCATGTAATTACCATGGCCGATGTTGTTCATTTCCTGGAGCATCCCGATGATGCCGATGCTATGCCTGACCTTGACTTTGTCGACAACTAGATGTAGGATACATATGTACCCATTATTTAGCTTGATATACTTGATGCTCCCGTCCATAAGCACTCGGGATCCCGTCACCCGACCCGACGACATCGGGTTCCCGACTCCCGACCCGTAAGACTCGGTATCCCGAACCCGAGACTGATGCGCTGGGCTGCTTTCGGGATCCGGGTCGGGTGTGACTGAAATGTCCCGAACCCGGCCCGAGCCCATCACTACCGCCAAGACCTCTCGGTCTGAGCGCAACGAGGCTTTGATTGACGCTTAGTCGGACCTGGCCGGTCCTGCAGACTTGTCCTTTGCTTTGTCTGCTGCTCCGCCCTCGCCCAAATGTGACGTCCTAGAAACGCGCGATTACGCTCGTGGTGGCGATTCCCCGCTACTCCATCCGATGTCCTTTCATCAATTCATCTGCTGCTGCAAACGCCTTTGTCTACCAGACGTATATCTATCGCGCATATGCTACGATGGTCGAGAAAGAACTTGCCGCCATGGGATCGTTCTGCAGCTGCCATCGTCCATCGGATACCACCTTCCCGCGCGCTCAGAGGCGTTCGATTTCCGCTTCCCTCGCTGGCCAGCAGACTTCGGAGACAGATGCAAGGGTCAGTCGTTCTTCGCTATCGGATTTTTCAACATCTCTGACAACGTCGGCAGTTGCTGGCCACCAATGCCCTTGTACTGTGCTACACCCTGGGCACCAACGACCTTTCAAGCAGCAGCGTGTTGTTGGCTCGCGAGTATCTCGCCGCCGTCAATCGGGTTCAAGACGAACGCGATCAAAGCGACCAACGCGACATGGTTCAACTACTGCTAGACGTTTGCGCCAACGACCTACAAGGTATCATCACCCGAGCAGCGCTCCACTCTTTACCGCCAGAAGTTCTTGGTAACATCTTCGAGTATACGGTGGACGCCGTCAAATGCCATCGACACATCCTTCGACAGCCTCGAACCCTTCGACTCGTCTGCAGGAGATGGAATAGCGTCGCTGTTGGCTTCCCAAGACTATGGTCGACATTACCGATTGCCTTAACCCATACGGTGATGGACATGGGCATGATGACCGCGTTTGAAAGACAGCTACGTTGCGGTCTTACGCGCAGCGCCAACATCAAGCTGCTCTTCCTCCCCTTGACGGGGCCCTCCATTCCATCCCTTGCCAACCGTCCAGACTTTTTCCGACAATGGTCCTCCCTTCCTTCCAAATGGCTCGCCGCCCGCCCTAGCCTCGTACAGCGCATCGCGTACATCGAAGTCAACTTGGTCGTCTTCTTGCCGCTTCTAGTCTCCATCTTGCAGCAAGAGACGCCTCGGCTGCGTACGGTCCTCCTTCCCAACGTTGCAGGGCAAGAGAATGTTCTTGCGTCCTGTTTCTCCTCGCACTTCGCTAAGCTCAGCCACATGGAGCTGGGGTCTTTTCCGCCCAGGTCGTGGACTGCAGGAGACAAGCTGGTTCACTTGGCCTTGTTCTTCGCCAATGGGACGCCTGGTTATGGCGGCGAGGGTGACGCAAAGGTTCTGGAAACCGCAGTGAGTCTGAAGACGCTCATCGTATCCGACCTGCGAGAATCGCAGCGATCTGCGCCAGCAAACGTCGCCCGGGTCAGACTTACGGGTCTGTCTCAACTCCACCTTCGCATCCGATCCTCCAAAGTTGCCGACGCCTGGCTATCCAAGATAGAGACGCCATTTTTGTCTGAACTGCTCGTAGCGCGTCCGGCCATGACAACGACCCTCATGTACCATCGCCCATTCCATTGGCCATCCAAGGCGGGCCAGAATTTCTTGAAGACTTGCGATCCGGTTTTGCTCACGTCGTTGTCCCTTGTCAATGTCGAAATCAACCAGAGTCTAGCGCCATTCATCACGGGACGACCTTTTCGAACCTTGATCCTACTCCCGCCTTTTCCCTCTACTACCCCAGCGCGCGTCCTCAATAGCGTTGTAGCGGTCGGCAACTCGCTTCAACGTCTTGGGGTTGCTTTGAACCCTAGCAGCACCCAGTCTCAAGATTTCATCGACGCCTTGGTCAGTCGCACGGAGCACAGAAAGCTCAAGAAGCTGTACGTCAATATCCTTTTTGAGGGCAACACCGCGCAGCTAGCTTTGCTACCCCATCGACTTTCCAGGACGGCGGAGGAGGTGCAGATGGAATGGTATTCTCGTCACAAGCGTTCTTTGCAGGGTTTGGACCTAGGGGGGATTGAAGAGGATCTGCTCCGACCTCAATTTCGACGCGAAGTATCTGAATAGTATCTTTAGTTTGTGTTCCGAACGGCGTACCAGCGTCCCCATATAATTGATTTCTCTTTGGTCCATTTGCTTATTGCGTCTGCTCAAGTTTCTATTCGTTCCATGAAGGCGTTTTCAACAGTTCCAGGATTAGAGCGCGATATCTATCCTTTGAGCGTATTATGTAGGCGGTTTGTTGCGGTTTTGTACCGTTGCCTGAGCTTGCCTCCAGGGGGATCGGTCAAACCTCAATCGAACGGCTGACCCCTTCGGAAGGCGCGTCAAGCCGCTCAAGGGTTAGGGGGCTCGACGACGAGGGATTATGTCTGCGTTGATAGTTGTGAGCATTGCTTGTGATTGGAATCCCAATCGTTCTATTCCCCCGTCTCACCCTGCGCGATGCCTACAGTAGTCTGATTGACGCTCGATATATGGTCAGAGGGACCCTCCTCTCCCGCGCCCGGTCAAAGGCAGACGGCTGACTAAGATCGCGCAGCCAGAGCCTGGTCGGTAGGCGTTGATTGGTAAGCTGGCGACCAGCCTTTTCTTTTCCCAGTCTTTTCCCAACGCCGACAATTTGAAATTTGAGGCAAATCTTCCCCCTGAATATTGAGATTGAGATACGGGAGGCGACGAAACGCTCAACTACGCTCATGTAAGAAATTCTAGTAGCAGCGGTATATTGTGAGCAAAACTGTCACGAATCACCTATTTTCCCTCACGTGTATGGCTGCGCCACACCCGTACCACTGATCACCTGACACTCACCTGACTACTGTCATTACGCTTACCCCACGGCCTTGCTACTTACTCATTGTTTGTCCCTGTTTGGTCTCTCCACTATATGTACTCTCTACTCTGGTCCCCTACTTCCTTAGAACGTCCACTTGGTATCCCAGTACTGTACGCCCTCGGCTACACTGCTCGCTACGCCTCGGTCTATCTCATTCCCTTT
>KN880787.1:0-20468 GCA_000934385.1 Cylindrobasidium torrendii FP15055 ss-10
GCCGCTAGGGCGTGAGAAGACGGTCCGCATGCAGGAAATGTTGGGATTGAGGGGGAGCTCGTATGCTGCGTCGAGGGGGAGTGTTGAGAGCGACGCCGCTGGCTCGTGATGGTGTGAGCGATGGTTTAGATGTGTTATGTAATCACGGACCGATTAGAGTAGCGTGTTGCGTGGGCCGATCTCTTTGGCATTAACCACGAACACGAAGGTAAGTAACATGTAAGCTACAAGTAAATGTATTGGCATTAACCACGAACACGAAGTTCGAGTTGGATTCTCACGCTGCGCCAAACCTGCTCGCAACAATAGTAGAGGCAGTATGTCTTGTTTTCCCCAGAAACGCACGCCTTTGATGTTGCGCAGTAAGCCACTGCCTAATTTTTTAAACCCGCAAGCCATCCGTCTACCCTCTCCACCAATGGAAGCTCACTTTCTCCTCGCACAGGACCAAGCGTCCAGTAATCACCTTCCTCAAATCGATCCCAAGTATATCTTTCCGTTATATTTCTCTTCTCGTGCGAATTCTAGCTCTCTCGCGAGCGATTCGCTGTGCTGGTCAAAGAGAACGATGACGGAATTCTCGAGTCTCAGCACTAGCTTGAAAAGCCATGGCTCTTTTTCTCCCTCGACTCTCACGCGAGATCGAAAGAGCAATCGAATGTGTTTGCCCTCCGCGACAGACCTAGACGGTCGAAAAGATAAATCTGAGACTACGCTCATCTCTTCGATGACAAGTGTTCGCAAGGCTACGCAGCGCCGACGCACAAGAGCAAATTCCTCGGCGGTCAACGCACTCGGAACGTTTCCGTGATCATCGAGAAACTTTTTGGCAGGACGCACCGGGGCTTTTGGGAGTCAACCAATGACGGTGTTCTACAGCTCGGGGGGAGAGAGAGAGGTAAGGTTTCTGCAAGGCTTCGCGCTGCCCGAAAGTGGCCCAGGTCAAAGAAACGGACGCTGAGAAGGGTGAAGCCGTCTTACAGGCAGTAAGAATATTTTCGAACTGAGAAACAGGACTCGTCGCCGCCTCTTCAGGAAATTCATCACCTGCTTCTGCGTGAGTTTGAGAGTTAACGCTATTGAGATTCATCGACTCACCTTGGAAGAAATCGATACAACAAACATGCTTTCCGAGAGCTTTCGCATCCTCCATGAGGGCCCGTTCGAGAGAACCAATGCTGTTTCTCCCAATGAGTACAGCCAAATGGTACGTAGGCGTAAACCTATAATGCTTCTCTTCCTCGACCAGGCTTTGGCGGTCATGAATCCCTCACTACGCCGGAATGTCTTTCGACACTTCAACAAGGTCAAGCGCCGCATGCATGAAAGGCCTTGTCAGTGGACCAGAATTGACTTACGATCACTGGCTGAATCAGTACACAAGCTCAGGCCTTACTTACCCTCCTCATTGCCATCCCTCATTCTGGCCGCCGAGCATGGACTGAGGAATAGGCAATCTGGAATTTCGGAAGGACAGGCTACGCGCTAACCCTCAAGCTCGAGGCCTCAAGATACACACAGGTGAACCGTCCGACGCAACATAGAAATCATGGTACGTACTACACAAGCAGCAAAAAATCAGAGACTATGAGTATTTATGTATATTATCTGTGAAAAGAAAGGAAAGCCCATCTATGCTAAGCCCCCAAGACGAACATGCTATTTGTTAGCGAGTACCTTTAGGCGGTGGCAGCAGCGGGGGCCGGTGCAGCGTTAGTGTTGGTATAGTCCTATGATGGATCCGTTAGAATACTTTATGAGCGGGGATAGCATCAAACGCACCTCCATCTCGGCATCAAGGTCAGCAGCGGTCTTCGGCGTCCTCTTAGGCTTGGGGGCGCGCTGCTGCTGGGGCTTCTTCTTCGGTGCGGACCTACAACGACTATGAGTCGCCGAACGAGCAACGGTTATGAACTGACCTCGGCGCGGAAGGAGCGGGTGCAGGTGTGACGCGCGCGCTGAGAGGCTCCGCTGGTACCTTGGACGGGTCGACCACCATTTCAATCTTCATCGGGCGTTCTGTTGTCGGTACGAACAAAAAAAGGGAAAGGAAGTCGTTGATTAGTCCTCTTCGAATGCTTGACAGACAGGGAGACCGGACATCTCCATCAACAATCCGCACCGAAGGATCGTGGCCCTCGTGTCTCTCCGCGCTTCAGTGACTATTGCCCCATCCCAGTCACCGAACGTTGGCCGTGTCTCCAGCTCTGCCGGTCATCCATCGCCAATGTGCTGCACGTCTCCGCGTCCGAAGACACCTCGACGGCGCCCAGTCCAGACGACTGTGGCGGCGCCAAACAACCATCAAGTCACGGGACGTCATCCGAATGACTTGACGAGTGGCGGAAGGCTCAAGAGATACCTTGCGGTCCGACGAGCCCATGATGACCGTGCGCGTCTTGAGGAGAGAGCAACAGGAGACCACGATCCTTCTATGAACGAGTCGCAGCGGCAGCGAGTCCGGCAGTAGCAGGGGTGGGAGGATAAGGAAGGCGATACTAACTGCCATCGATGAGCCTGTTGTTGTACTTCTGGAAAGCCTTGTTCCCGTCTCCGTTTCTTGAAAAGATAATGGTGGCAATGCCTTTGGAGTTGCCCTTTGAGTCGAAGTTGAGCGCAATTTCCCGGACGGGGCCGACAGTGCCGACGAAGAGGTCCTGCAGCAAGATAAGCGACGTGTATGGAGCAAAGAGAAGAAAAACACGCACCCTGACTTGTGACTCAGTCACATCAGACGGGAGGTTGGACACGATGATCTTGGTGGTCACAGAGGGTGCGGGCTTGAGGGTCGGTGCCGCCTTGGCCTTTGAGGCAGGGCTCGGGAGGGGTTTGACAATTTCAGTCTTGCCGGTCGAGCGACGGCGGTTGTTGCCACCCTTGCGACTGCCACCGCGTGCCGGGCGCGTCTTAATCATCTGCAAGTGGCGGTCAGAACGAGGGCGGGCAGCGACTTCAAAAAAGCGCACATCATCGAGAGACTTGTCCATTATTATAATTTCTGAGAAAAGGAAGCTTGGAGTAGGGCGAGGACGGTAGAAGCAGTGGCAGTTGGAGAAAGAGGCTGGGGGGTCGTGGACAGAGGGAAACCACCACAATTCGACCGCGTGTCCCGGCGGACCTCGAAATTTACGGATCGGATCATCCGATCGCTGATCCGTTAATCTTTTGCACGACCATGTCCCGCGGCGGACGAGGCGGGTTTCGAGGCGGGCGCGGCGGCGCTGGCGGCGGGAATGCGCTGCCACCGATGGGTCTCACCCATGCCGACATTCAGGCGCTGTCGCGGGAAGCAACCGCCATGTATCCGGTACGTTCTGTGCTAAGTACCGCATCCCAAGCTTGACTAAAGCGTAGCCTATGCGCGTTCCAGTCCTAGCTGAAGTCACAGACGAAGAGAGGAAAATCTGTGCATATCAGCGTGGCTTCGGTGACAGGATCCGCTCCTCAAAGTACTACATTGTGGAATCCAATAAAACGAAGGAACTCGAGCAGTATTCAGACCGGCAAAAGATGGACGAGGATAGCAGGCCAAAGCTCAAGCGAAAGGATCTCCACGCGACGTTCTTTCCTATCGACATCCTCGAAGACTACTTTAATCCCAAGCGCAAGAAGCAGGCCAAGGCAAAGAAAAAGGCAGCGGTTGGCAGTATGGACATCAAGGACGACGAGGACAAATCAGAAGATGAAGCATCCATCATCGAGTCCGACGCTGGTGGCTCCGACTACGATGTCGACGAGGAGTATGACAACGACTACGCAGAAAATTACTTCGACAACGGTGAAGGAGACGAAGACGATGGGCTTGGTGGAGGCGGAGATGACGGCGGCGGAGGAGGAGGTGCGCCTAAATGTACTCACATCCTCTCGTCCACTAACTCGCCGCAGATTACGATTAACGCCCCCCTCTCCATCTTGACCGTACGAAATGTATTACTACCATCCATCTCTTGCAGACTAAGACTTACAAGAAATGCCACACCGCGAGATACCATAAGAAGCGCTATACCGCCGAAGCTACCTACTCCGATTCGCCAAAGAGCAATTGCAGTACATTCCAAACGATCTCGAAGCCAATGGCCGTTGCTCTAGCCATAGCCACTTCTTATCTCCCTTCACACTCCATCCTGGGGTGCCCACGATGTCTCCTGCAAGCAGTCAACTCATTCACGGAAGGTGTATTTAGGCGCTAAACCTTCTTGTACATGACTTCTATCTAGTCGAGCCACCCTTGACTGCCGCTCGCCTTTCACACTTACTCCTTCATGTTCAATCCCGCCATCGTCTTGCCTCTGGTGTCAGCCGTCATTCTAAGCAGTCCTGCTCTTTACCCGTAGCCTCACGATTTACTAACAATATTGTCGACAGTGGGACAGCTCTGGTCCGCATTGTTTGGAGGCGAAGTACGAGAGACGCCTGCCGTTGCAGCTATAAACCGCCACAATAACATGGAGCAAGCGAGGAAGGTGCGAGAGTTGGAAGAAAATCAGCGAGAGCAAGAGAAACAAATCCGCGAGCTGGAAAGAAAGATACATGAGCAGGAGAGGAGGGTGCATGAAAAAGAGCAAGGCGCGTCTGCTTGTTGTGTACAAGCGCGCGCTTATTCTAACCTTGTTTTGAAGAGGGCGCGAAGGCGCTAAGCGATGCGCAGGAGTGTGCTCGACGGGAACATCAGCAAAGTCTACGTGAACAGCAGCAAGAACACCACCGGCGTACGTCTTCTCTTTCCTACAGATCGTGTACTCATCGATGCTTAAAGAGGCCGATGCCGCTTTGAAGCACGCCGAAGAGCGCGCGAGGAAGGAGTACAATGAGCATTTGCGCCAAGTAGAGACGGAAACCCAACGTCGTGCGCCAGACCCCGAGGCTTGGTATTCTTGCGCTAATCCATTTACCAGAGCGCCAGAAAGCCGCCCGGGACCTCAAAGCTGCAGAGGTGCGCGCCAAAAAGGCAGAGGCTGATTTGCTCGCAGGTATTCGCCCAGACAAGTATCCCACAACCGCGGAGCTGCAGACCATCAGGCGGCGCTACCAGTACAACGAACAGAATGTACACTACGCCGTTGTCGGTAGCTCTGGGACGGGCAAGTCGTCGTTGATCAATGCCCTACGCGGTCTTGAGGCGGACAGCGATCAGGCTGCCCCGACAGGCACCGTCGAGACTACCAGAGATGTGACGCGATGCGAGGATCCGCGGGCTGGACGAAAGGGCCGTTTATGGTGGTACGACATCCCAGGTGGCGGGACACTCGCTATCCCCGGCGCCGACTACTTCAATTCGCTGGGCTTGTACATTTTCGACGCCATTCTCGTCGTTTCCGCTGGGCGCTTCACCGAGCTCGACATTGCAATCTTGCGGCACGCGAAGAAGTGGGATATTCCTGCATATGTTGTGCGGTCCAAGGGAGACCAGGACGTGCACGATAGTCAGGAAGAGAATTGGGACTCAAGCATACAGGAAGGCGGCGTTGAGGCAGCCAGCGATGGAGGAGGAGCGGGTCGCTCTGATCAAAGAGGTCCATGCTAATGTGAAGGAGAACCTGGCACTGGAGAAGATGGAGGCAGTGGAGTGCTTTGTCGTCTCAGAGCCTGCCATGCTTCGTTGCGTTCTGAACGCAGAGGATGGTGGATGGGCAAGTATTGGGGAGCCGGTGGAAGATAGCGAGCTTGTCACTGATCCCCTGGATTTGGACTTTGAGGAAAAGAAGTTGCTGGAACAACTAGTGTCTACTACCGCGCAGAAGCGCGCCGTCCCGGTAGAAAAGACCGCAAGCTGGCTCGAGAGCATTGTGAGGAGAGGATTGAAGGCCGCCAATCGTTGACAGCCACCGTACGTCTACGTTTAACAGTTGGCCCTGAATGCATACCACCAGGCATAAAGAGCGAGGATACTATGAATGCAATTTTTCTTGATCGCGGCGATTCACGCACTCACTACCGTCCAACTTGTAGCACCTTGGATACTTATGCGATTCAAGCCTCTACATACTAGCTATGTCCAAGCTCTGACTCGTCCGTATCCAAGTATTTGTATTCTTTGGTCGCGGTTGTGAGATTCAGTGTATCACTGTCTGAGTGGCATTTCCCATCCCGTGAGGAGCCTTGCATCACTCTGGCCAGAATCAACGTCGGGCACAGACCCTAGGAATGTGAATTCGTAAGTGAGAACGAGTCGGGAAGAGTATCGAGACACTCACAGCCGCACACGCAACAACCCCATATGTGTACATATAGTTTGTCGTGTAGAGCAAGTATCGATCCAGCAATGCAACGATGGAGTGAGCCAGCAAGGCGATACTGTACAATAGAGCGGACTCGACGACAATTTCAAGCACTTTACTCATTGAGGATAGTCCGGACGTCCCGAGAAGCCTTGAGTGTCGTGAAATACGAAGGATAATTGCAATAGTGCAGTAAGCAGTGGTGAATAGGGACATGAGGGGGAAGACGATGAGGTTGATGGCAGCGCCGCGGAAATAAGGTTCGTTACGAACAAAGCGTTCCACCATGCAGAGCATGACTTTCAGAATATGTCAGTACAACTTGGAACGGCTTACTGAAATAAAAGGACTTGTTACGCACCGAATTCTGCAAGCAAACCTAGCGCGGGGATAACAAGTAGCAGTCGCACTTCTTGCCCAAAAACGATCCACAGACGCCAGAGCTGCAGACGCATTTGTACTCAGCACTCACGAGATCACTAAGCGAAAAGCTCACCACAGTACAATCAGCCAGAAAGATGACACTCTCTGTGGTTATCTGAATAATGTTTTCCGCAGGGTTCCATGCCTCCCTGGGACTGGGCCCTCTTCCAGTGTCATAAGACGAGTTCTTCCTTTGCCAACTGAAAGCAACGTTCACAACAGTAAGCCCGTACATGACTATTGTCACAATGATCAAAACGGCCTGGCTCAAAGAGCGGTCACCCCGGACAACAGACTCTCGGTGCCGCGAAAAGGCGTTCGACGCTACCAGTTCACGGTAAGTATGAGCTTGCATGGAAAGCAATCATGTTGAAGACGTACGCCGCCATTTTGATCTTCTTGCTACCTTCCACAATGCCAGAACAAAAATGACTGTGTATATGCCTAGCCTGGTCAGTCTCAACGCGAACCCATGAAGGACATACGCGCTCACTAAACGTGACAGTCGTGATAATTGCAGCAACTCTGTTCTCTGTGTCTTCCTGGCGCTGATATGCCTCCTGTTGCTCTTTCCAGCTTTCCGGGTCGAATTTGTCCTGCGCAAGACCCATTCAAGTTAACAGATGGTGGTAAGAGGCAAGATTCCTGGGCGTATCATTAGCGCTGGTGGGCGTCCTTTTCTAATACTCTCCAACGTCAACAACGAGCTGATGGGAAACACAAGGTACAAACCTATCTGCAAATTTGGAGCACCACACCATGCTGTTATCATCCAAAAATAGGTCATACTCTCTCATCATCTCGACAACCAGAGCAATGTTATCTACATGCACAGTTGATGGGCCGCTAAGTACCCCGTTAGGTGCCAAAGTGGATGGGTAGCGCTTAAGAGGATGCTGAGGGACAATGTCCGTGAGAGTTCAATCAGCGCTGAGGCCAACTGGCAGTGGTGACATTTATAGATAATCACTGCGACAGCAGTCTGTGATAGGCCGACACATTTGTAACCAGCATACTTTTGTCTATCCTAAACCGCTGTAATTTCCAAGGAGTGTTTCCATACCGCGTCGTTATATCCAGCGTTTTGAACCCGAGGGCCGGCGTCGTCTCCTTGGGGTGTACGACGATACCACCTCCCATGATCTACGTGAAGGAGGGCGTAGAGAAAGTATTCGGCCGCAACCTCTGCTTTTGTAGCGAAAAGGTAACAAAGTATGGAAAGGAGCGGCTTCAGGATGAGCATAGGCTTCCACTCAAAGAGATGCTCAAAGCCAGGTGTCGACACCATTCCGGGAGAGATATGTGTAAAGGCGACGGTGGGGTGCCGCTTCGAGAACTCCTATAATTTACGCGTAAGTCAGACTATGCCTCTCGGACGAGGAAGAAGACGTGCCTCGACCATGATATCGTTGTACGTAGTGGTATGCGCTGCTAGGCGGTACAGGTTGTAATTCTTGCGCATGTCCAAGTCGTCGAGGTCCAATGTGAAGTTCGTTGGCGAAATATACAGCATGGTCATCGCATGTGCAATTTGCCCGGCTGCCGATGCGCGCTCAAGTAGAGGGAGAAGCTCGAGAATGAACTTGAAGCGGCTGTAATATCGCAACGCCAGCATCTTTGGGATGCCCTCGTCCGTCTCGTGGGGCCTACCGTCTGTCGTCATATACCCAGCTGACAGAGACAGGAGGTTGATGCGCTCGACCAGGTTGCCGATATCCTTGCACGTCGCCTGGACGTTGCGCATGAACGATGCGTCGCAGCTGAGGAACTCGCGGAGAACTGGCTTGCCGGCCTCGCTATCCGGACGTGGCATCGAAGCAAACGTCTTTTCAGCTGCGACATGATTGCGCCCGACAATAATGAGATGGACGCGACCGCCTGTATGAGACGCTAAGGCTTTCACCGTTGCCTCTCCACAACCAGACGTGCCGCCGACGAAAACAGCGACAGGGATATAGGGTGGGTTGAACTTCGAGTTGGCATCGCGAGATGCTTCCAAGGAGGGCATGGTGAAGACTTGTTACAAAAAACGAAGCACGACAGACTAAATAGTCGACCAATTGTGTCCGGATTCGCTTACTCACTGTCCAAATTTGGTCCAATCAGGCAGCTCATAGAGATATCCGCGCGAACACCAACGCTATCGAAGCAACATCGAAGTGTGGGACGCTCTGGGGAAGCCAGGGGAAGTTGGCAGGTAGATAAGTTATTCGTGGAGCCGTCGTATTCACATATTTGAAGCGCACCCGGGCTCCCGCGTTACATGTCACAGTTGCTCTGATCAGAGGGCGGGCGTGCTGACACAAAAATTCGAGGAAAGTTGTTTTGCGAGCTGGCCACTGTCAGCTATCCCAAAGCCTTGCGGCTTCCCTCAGGAATCGTGCGATGTGCGTATTCATACCCTGGCAATCGGGGCGCAATCCCGCCGTCGGTGAGCGAAGATATTCGGGGGGCCGGGCTGGCTTTTAAAGAGTCTGACATGATGGCGGGATTTAGGCTGGATTTGGCCAATTAGTAATCACCCTGCCGATTCTCAGTGCCGAATTCTTTGCTCGATCGACCGGCATATTCCGACAGACTCTCAAACTGGACGTCCAACTTGGCCAGACTTGGCCGTCCTCTTTCGCCTTGTTGAATGTTAATTCCCATTATTTTATACCTTCTCGAGGCATCCGTAGTGCACTTGTTCTAAGACAATCTTCACAAAAAGATGTAGATCACGCCAAGACGGCCAGCTTGCTCCGCATTCTGCAACACTGAAGTCATCAACAATGTGTTTCAGCGCTGTGGCTCTCTTACCTCCCACCATCAAAATTCCCCGCCGACGTACAAAGTAACGCTAATGACATTCTACCCACTGGAATCGCGAGACTGGAGAGACGATGTTTGTATTGGCTATCGAAATGCAGGGATTCTGATGACAGTTATCTTTGGTGCGTGATGCATGAAGCTCGAGGCTTGGTATCCTGAACTCTTCATAGTCATATACACTGCCATATTCTTTCAAGCCATGAAGATTTCAAGAGGCTCAAAAACGCGTAAGCCGCTACTCGCTACAATATTACTCGAGCCCTAACTGGGTCGATCTAAAGCGTACAACATATTCTCTGCGCACCGGGCGCACGTTACGCGCGGCGGAGGCTCCACACGGGCTCGAACAGCTCTGCTATACGCGGCTGTCTTGATGTATCTGTTCACCTTTGTCGTTCTGGTCTGCACATGGATCAAGTCCAGCCCAAAGTACATCTACATCAGCGCGCCGGGGACAATTATCCAAATATTCACAAGTTTAACCATCATTATTTCCGACGTTATCCTGGTGAGTATCTTGTCTGCCAAATATATCTGAGCTTACGAGCACTGTACCATAGATATGGCGCATCTCGGTAATCATAGGCCACAACATTCCCATAATCGCCCTCCCAGTGCTTGGCGTGCTAGCAGAGCTTGGTTCGAGACTCTTTCAACTTTAGGACCGTGCTCACACTTTCTCCAGCACTCCTTTTCGCATGCGCTGGCATCAGTGACTTCCTCGAGCAGGAGGCGGGTGTGCCGGGCGGCTACATCACCTACATTCTGCCCATCGTCTCCTTCTGCACCACAGTATACTGTACGATTGTCATCGCCGTCCGCCTCATCCGCGAGAAATCTCTCCTTAATGGGATGGGTATGCGCACCATGGGCAGCGCACTCGAGATCATCGTGGAGTCGGCACTGCTTTACAGTACGGTCCTCCTCGCACACGTCTTGGTGGCGAGCTTGACGGATAAGTACAATGGGGATGTGGAATACGTGTATACCCAGGCGCTTGTCATCTGCGCCGCTGTACGTGTCTCGCCTTTTCCCTGTAAATCGTGACTCACTCACAGCAGGGTATGTCTCCGACGTTAATTGTAGCGCGGGTCATGAGTGGAAAGTCGTGCTATGGAGCGGTACGGGATAAAGAGCTCAATCTCACTGCGACTGAAGTGGACCTTGAACATACTGGCAAACAGGATGTGGACTTTGTACAGAAGTGATACCCTAGCATGTTTGTGTATTTTATAGGGCCGAATAACGACCCTGTTTTCGAACTTCGTATTGTTCAACGAGCACATGAGACTACGGCTTCTGTGGCCTGGCCAATCCACACACCGACGGAGTAGCGCCAATCATACGCGTGTTGACATCAAACCAATGGCTGCAGTTGTCAAGATCCTGGTAAATTCAATACAGAGGTTGTCGGTGTTTCCAATTTTTTTAGCACTTGCAGATCGAACGGCATCTCGACAACAAGTAATCTTGCCTTTGACCACCATCTGTCGACTGGAATGGACCTTAGCCAGGATGAAATCAACGCACAGAGGCAGCAGGAACTGGAGGCATTCTACCGCCACCAAGACTTAAAGAATACGATAGCTGCAATTATCACGACTGTCACGTTCAGTGAGCGCGGATGTCCTTCATCGGTCCTGCTGAGACTGACTAGGTCAGGCATGTACACAATAATCTTTATTTTGGCGTTGTGGAAGGTAATGAAAAGATCAAAATGGCGGCGTACGTTCACTCTTGTCACTTGTGTGGTATTTTCGCACTTTGGCTCATACAGTGCGATTGATAGCGACGAACGCCTTCTCGCAGCACCGAGAGTCTGTTGTTCGGGGTGACCGCTCTTGGAGTCAAGCCATTCTGGTCGTTGCGACCATAGTGATGTACTGCCTCACTGTCGTGAACGTTGCTTTCAGTTGGCAGAGGGAGAATTCGGCTCATGACACCGGGGTGGAGGCCAGTCCTGGGCCCAGAGAGGCTTGGAATCCAGCAGAGAACATTATTCAAATCACTACAGAGAGCGTTATTTTCTTGGCTGATTGTACCGTGGTGAGTTGAACACCTAACCTTTGTGTTCGAAGTTGTGCAAATACCTCTAATCCTTTACGCAGCTCTGGCGTCTGTGGCTCATTCTTGGACGAGAAATGCAGCTAGTTTTGGTCGTCCCTGCGCTTGGGTTGATTGCAGAATTCGGTGCGTACCATTCCATGCACACCCTACGAGTTTTTCTTATATTCTGTTAGTCATGCTTTGCATGGTGGAACGCTTTGTCCGAAACGAACCTTACTTCCGCGGCGCTGCCATCAACCTCATCGTCTTCCCGCTCATGTCCCTCTTTACAACTGCGTACTGCACCACCGCCATTATACTTCGAATTGTACGACACTCAAAGCTTCTCGGGATGTCCGCGTTATCCTCGATGAGCAAGGTACTCGAAATCATTGTCGAGTCAGCTCTGCTGTACAGTGTCACTTTACTGGCTCATTCCATCGTCGCGCTGTTGGATCGTTATAAGTTCTGCACGGAAAACTACATCTATACATATGGGGTCGTTGCGTGTGCAGCTGTAAGTTTTTATGCGCTGTTTTCTCTCGTTTTATATCGACTGATGAACATCATTAGGGCTTATGCCCAACATTGATTTTAGCTAGAGTTATGCAAGGGTCTTCGGAAGGCGGAAAAGGCGATGTGGAGAGTGTTGATCTGAACCTGACGACCGCGACCAGAGAGTACAAATATCTCGATATGTACGAGTCATAGACGCATAGAAAGTCAACAAAGCACTTACGTATCACTTGTTCTAACCAGCGCATGTATACTGTTCCGGGGATTCCGAGAGATTCGTGTCGACCCCATTATCATGATAAGGTGCGGTGGGAGAGAGGGGTTTTTGCAATTTCCCCAACTGTATATGGGCGAGGAATTATTGATGTGCATAGTCAGAGATGCCAGTAGTGCCTTCCGAACTGGTACTTGGAGGTGGCCTTCGCGAGAGCAACCTAAGTCACTCATCAAGGTTGACCTCCTACATTCAAGTTACACCAGCTGCTTACAGGTCGTACAGAATATCAGTGGCGACTTCCCCCGGTATTCGTTGCCTTGACAATATGGTATCTGTATGTTCGCACTCGCGCAGAACGATTTGCCCCCGAGAAGCTCATCCGAGCCGTAAGGAACAGAGTTTACGCTATCGGATCGGCGGGCATTCCGTTGAGCTCTGGTCCCTTTCACTGTTCAAATTCCTTTCTGCTAAAGGCCCTGACCGCATATGGAACAAAGTAAGACTGATCGGTTCAATTGTTTGATCGAATGTGTGGCCATCTAGATTCTCGACCGGGAAAGGAAGTTGTGGTATGACTCCGGGGAAAGTCCTTTCACGTGAAACGTGGACATCTAGAAGTGTGTGACGGGAGTCCGCAGCGGCCTACACCTCAGCTACAGTAGGGGTTGCAATATTGTGTTTACCCAGAGGAAATTAAGAGGAACCTACTTCATGATGAGCTTTATAATAAGCGTACGTCGCATAAGGATTCTCACCCTAATAGCGGTTCAGCACGCACCGTACGAGGTACCAGTAAAGCCATCATGCAAGGAACGCCCAAAACTACGAGCAGTAAGGCCTTCTCCTGGTTCCTTCTACGCGTGGTGGAATCCGCGCCAAGGGCTTATCGATCACGACTCGAAAGACGCGATCGCGCTTGCACGCACTCTCCACTGTCGTTCATGACTGCAGAATGCATGTCGACTATTCTCCACTAACCCGCCTGTGGTGATGACCAAGAGGCGATCGCCAATCTAATCCAACAACCGTCCGCATCCACTCGAAAACGGCATAAGTATTTGTCGATAACACGCCGCGCGGCAGGAAATCCGCCTGCAACCCGCTCGGCCACTAGGGCGGGGACAGCCCCGCCGAGTATAAGAGAAGACTGGTTTTGACTTATTTTCTACCTTCCCCGTCCACCCTCCCGACCCACACCACCACCCCATATACCATGTCGTACACCGCTGAAGAGTATGCTGCGGCATCAGCCATATGTCGGCGCAATGCTCTCAAGGACAAGATGGACGCAGGCGGGATTGGATACTCATTTGGACTTCAGACGACGCTCAACCCTGAGATTGCTTTGATGGCGAAGGTGCGAGCCTTCGATGCAATTTTGAATGATCTTTTTGTTCTAAAAGGCGGCGGGATACGCGCAGATCGCAGGTTACGACGCTCTTCTTCTCAACCTCGAGCACAGTAAGACTGGACTCGAAACTTTCAACGCTATTGCATGTGCTGCTTTGGCTGAGAAGTACGTCGTTTCCCAAGGGTGTGAGGTGCGAGAAGCTCATGACATGTTACAGTGTCGCGCCCATTGTCGTGGTACCCAGTCTCCAGTCCGACTGGATCTCCCGTTCTCTCGACGTTGGCGCGCAGGGTATTATTGTTCGTATCCACCCCCACTCCTCCGACGACGGAAGCTTACCACACATGCATAGGTCCCTCGTGTGGGTACCGCCGCTCAAGCTGCCGAGCTCGTCAAATATGCCAAATATCGCCCACACGGCGAACGTCCCCTCGCGGACACGCCCGCACAGCGCTACCAACTGATGGGTATGAATTTCGTCGCGAACATGACCGTCACCAACGAGCGCGTCCTCGCGATACCCATGATTGAAACCGTCGAGGGTTTGGAGAACGTCGAGTACGTGCATTTGGCATCGGCGTATGGCTGAAAGCGGAGGCTCATTCATTGTGTAGGGCTATTGCGGCAACGCCTGGCGTCGACATGCTATTTGTAGGAACTTTCGACCTTACGGATGACATGGGCATTGCGGGTCAGTACGACGACCCGCGCCTCGCCGCAGCATACGAGCGCATCTGTAAGGCTGCAGAGGCGCAGTGGACCGAGACGAGGAAGGTTTATGTTGGTTGTGGTGGCATCGAGTGGCGTCCGGATATGATGAGGGACTTGAGTTTGAAGTACAAGAGTATCAGGTGCGCTATACCGTTTTCCCCGTCGAATGTCCCAGATAATTTACCGTTGGGTACAGGTATTTCATGGCGGGAAGGGATAGCACCGTTCTGCTTAACGGCATGAAAGCGCAGGCTGGTGCTATGGCGGAGCTCGATGCGCAAGTTCTGGCCGCGAGGAAATGAGTTTCAGGAAAGGGAAAATAGCTGTACATAGACCAACTGGCCGGGCAAGACCCTGTCGACGATATCACGCATTTTTACATACATACACGAGCTTCTTGACTTCGCAGGGCTGTAGAGTTGGGTATTTAAAATAACGAACCATTGACATGTTTCGCGTTCCAGCGCTCAGTGGACTAAGTCCCGTGTCTGCGAAGCTGATGTTGGCAAGCTTCGTCGTATGCGCTGGGTAAAGGGGATCGTGAGAGATAATAGCTCCCCGGGAAGGTGAATTTTCAACCATCAGCGCACGTCGACCCGCACCCCAGTGCTGGCGTGCCCTTGCGCCTGATGTTGGGCATGCAGTCCAACAATTTTTGCAAGGAGCTAAGTATCACATTATTCAGGTTCATAAATTCCGGGAGACATTATCCTGCGTGGTCCGCAGATAAACGGCACCTACTGGTGGAATACAGGCCGATATCCTCAAGCGGAACGTCGCCCGAACAATGAACATGGTAGAGTGCATGCCGAGTCGGAAATCTCATTCCATGCTCCTACTTCGGGAAGGAAGTAGCCGACACGCCCCTTGCCCATTGTGTGTGCTTACAACGCTATTCATTCGATGTTGGTTTACCCCGGGTCACCAACAAGTGGGTTTTCCGACAAGGGAGCTCGAAGGGTTATAGCGGATGTTGATTAAACGAAGCAGAGGCGGCAAGAGACTCGCCTGGGCAGCCCCACAGCTCGGTTCACAGTGTCAAACTGCCTTCCTGGCGGAAGCAGGCCCGCGCGACAGTCTTGCTGATTCGAACCTCAAGCCATCGTGTGTCGAGAATGTCTTCTACCCTCTTGGATCGGCGCTGAGAGCACTGTGGGAACGTGAGCCCATCCTATCTTTTGACTTCAGAATTGAGGATCAGTGGGATACCCATGGCACAGTTCTGTGAACCTACACGATTTGCGTGGGAGGCGTACCCTAGAATAATGAGGTGCGGATAGAGGAAAATTGCACGCTCTGTTGGGCCCCTGTAGTATTGAGCGTTGTTAGCCGGTAAGGAAGATATTCCCCGGTGGTATATGGCATCTGAAAGTGATGAAGCCTGAAGGGATGGTGCCGCCATTGACGCTGTATGTAGTCTAATCAGCGCAAGGTTGAGCATACCTTCGCTCCGGGTGGAAAGGATTCCAAGACATGCGATGTTTTTCGGAGTCTCAAAGCTTTGGAGGTTGACTGATCTACTCGTAGCACAACGACGAATCCAGTGGCCAGCCGTTGGCAAGACGAGTTGAGGATGAGTTTGGCCGGGACTTTCGGATCATTCGATCGGCGTTTTCCAGTGGCGTGCCGCGCCAGGCCGAATCTGCCACGCCAGGCACAAGCCGTCAGAGTGCAATAAAAGGCGGTATGTATATTGCGATGTCCAGCTTCCCTCTTTCCCTTCTATTACGAACATCTGCCTTGATCTCGCCGGCGACATCCCCGCCCTATTATCCCGCCATCATGAAATTCTTTGCTTTCCTCTCTGTACTCGCCGCCATTGTCACGCCTGCCTTTGCCTGCGAAGGCGATTGTATCACGGATGTCACCGCCGCCTGGGTTGGTAACTATACAAGGATAGTCCAGCTCGTTCTCGAAACTGCCGTACGTCGCCCGCCTTTGGAGTTGAGCGACACAGCTCGCTAACACTGTAAGCAGAACTACCAGCTTAGCCAACGTATTGGGCATGGGCGATATGACTATGGCGGTGTTGGCTTCTACGAGCCGTTCTTGGCCGAGTTCATCAGCGATGCGCCTGCCGTCTTCCAGAAGGATATCTTCCCAGGCTACTTCCACGGCAAATGTCAGCGCAAGGGCGTCAACCCGCCAGGGTGCCCGAACCCCGACTGCCCCGTCGTCTGTGGCACGCCAGGATCGATGGTCCACTTCTACACCAAGCTTACGCAGATCTCGTACAACTCCGCCCTCACTCTGCTGAATAGCTACGCCGACCCCAACTCGAAACCATACAAAGAGGTTCTCAAGCTGGCCGACGGTCGCCAAGCTCGATCTTCGCTCGTCTCTCGTATAATTCGTTCCACTTTCTCTGCCGTCGACGATACTCGACCTTCCAGCAAGCGATCTCAGACTGAGGTGGCTGACGTGACGAAATCTATCCCTGGCCTGCTGGAGACTGCGTGCTATGGCTTCGAGGGCATGGACGAGAAGCACAGGCCGAAGTACTGCTCCTGGGAGAAGAGAATGAAGGAGTTTATCTTGACCTTCCCGTAAGTACAACTGCATCTGTACATTCGTCGTTTCTCCCTTACGAATTTCTCCGGGGCCTGGGTTGGGGCAAGGACATGAACATTTTCTCTGTATCGCTACTCACTCACCCTACTGTATCATTACACCTGACCTGTACAGTCTCTACTATGTGCATCGAACGTCCCTAACTTCAACACACATTTTCACATCACTCTTCGCCTACTTTGAGCCATTCTTTCCATGACTATTTGCGATTTTGACGAGAACATCGTGTTCGAACCGACTCCTCCGGGCGCTGAATCCAACGGGCACGAAAGGTGTTTGTAAAAAAAAAATGAGACAACTTTCCAGCTAAGTCGCCTGGTGCACGATATGTGCTAGTGCTCCCGGCGTTATCAAAAACGAGTTTGCTTTCACTGCGCGGCGCGCGTCCAAGGTCACGCGTTCCGCGTCCCGATCGCGAGATGTCGGTATCTTTGCAACTTCCATCACCAGCGCTTGTGCTTTATCTGCCATGGCACTCTTCACCTGACATCGCATGGACGGCTCATCAGCGCTTCTGCGCTTAGCATCGATTTTGGCCTCACCCTTGAATATTGCGTCTTCAAGCAAGCCACCACATACGCGCGGCAGAGGATACGCAGAGCCAGAGAATAGAGAACAGAGGCATACAAGTCTTAAGCTGAAGTGGTTGAACCTAGGTGCGCTATAGATCAGTGCAGCTGTGGTGATATCTAAGCTACTTTTGCAGATTTTGTGATGGACAATGAGCGCGACGACCATCGCTGCGGGTTAGGGACGGCCAAGCAGCCTGGATCCCACGCGCCTACCGCACAGAGGATGAAGCATTGGAGAATGGGCGAGCGAGCAAAGGATTGCAGACAATGATCCTGGGAATGTAGAGAAGTCCGACCGTCCAATCAGTGCGTCCAATTTACTCTCGCCTTCCTTCTTGCCGACATTCGCATCCAGCTCTATCGCAACAAAATTACTTCCAGAGTGCAGGTGTCGTCCCACTGTGATGACGGCTCTACTCGACTCAAAGCAAACAACGTCCCCCCGCTCGCGCTCCCGTGCAGAGTCATGCCGACCAGTGGATCCATGGGCAGTGCTGGAGGTTTCTTTGCGTAACCCCTCCGAAGCAGGCTGCGCTCGTCTACTTGTGCGTGCGAAACCGCTCCTCCATCCGCCGCGCTGACCGCGTCCTTAAAGTGACCCAGCGGCATCGCTAATACCAGAAATCCTTATTGGAAGTGTTCTCTCTGGATGTAGCCCTTGTTTGTCCAATATTCAACACCGATGGCTCCATTAGCCCCGCTCCTCGAGATGACTACCTCCACGGTGGCAACAGCTTCGACATCTACGCCCTCTCCTCTACCCACTGTTCAGTCTGGACTTGCATAGGACCACTGGACCCACAAGCAGCTCGATACAGCCCGCGCGGACCTCTCCTCGTTCGCCGTGTGCACAGTGGTGCTCGGCTACTTACTTTACTGGGTCCTGCACTGTATTCGATTGGACTTGCTACAGCCTGTCAACTATCCCGACTCCAGGCTCGACTACCTCGCCTGTAAACGGTTATGCGGTCTGTCGATGCCAAGCTCGCGTTCAAGACCTTCATCTCTTTCCCAGCGATGTAGCCACAGTCGACGAGCATGCGCCATTTCCATTCTGCAGGCGCCGAACTACAGCGTGTGGAGTGTCGCCTGACAAGGTCGTGGCTGCCATGTCTTGCTGCTGGACAGGTGGGAGACATGTACATGTTAGATCAACCAGGACGGATGTGCGATCCAGTATTGAACAATGAAGACCTGATGAAGACCCCACATTCAATTCACTGCCTCCGACGGACTTTGTATATATATTGTCGTGGTACCTGCTGACGAGTCTGCAGACGTACGAGCTCGGCAGAGCGTGTCCGCATGAGTGTCCTTCGACTATATAGTCTAGTCTTCATTCTCTTGCATCTTCCAACTATCATGCCCTCTTTACAAGCATCTCGCGACGCCAACTCGAAGTTCAGTCCACCCTATATTCCGGTCGCTGTCTTCGTGGGCGGCACGTCTGGCTGCGGAGAAGCAACAGTGAAAGCTCTGGCGTCGCACACAGGTGGCCGTGTCCACCTCATTATTGTCGGGCGCAACAGAAATGCAGCTGAGAAGACGTTCGCGTCGATGCCACGACCTGAAGATGAATCAGGAAAGCCAGTTCTACGAGAGTTTCTTAGCTGCGATGTAGCGTACATGCGCAATGTACAGGCGGTGTGCAAACAGATCAGTGGCTTGGTCGACCACGTCAACTTGCTATCCCTCTCAGCAGGATACATGACAACCGACCTCAGACGCGACGAAACGGACGAGGGAATCGACAAGCTGCTCTCGATGCGGTACTACCATCGCTTCAAGTTCATTCTTGAACTTCTCCCTTTACTCGAACGTGCAGCGGCTGCTGGTCAGATTGCGCATGCCATGACAATGCTCACCATCTCTTGGATGAACTTCACACTGGATCTCGACGACCTTGATATGCGCAAGAACTACACCTTCTATCGTGCGGCGGCGCATCCTGCTGCATACAACGACATCATGGTCGAGGTGCGCCTCTTCTTTGATCTTCTCTTCTATGGGGTCTTCAGTTGTACTGACGCTGGAATCGCAGGAGTTCTCAAAACGTCACCCGACGGTCGCGTTCACGCACATAACCCCCGGAATGGTGTCAACACCTGGTGTTAACCGTCTATTCGACTGGAAGCCCATGATCCTCCTCAAACCTTTCATCTTGTTGCTCGACTACCTTTTCGCAGAGAGGGTGGAAGTCGCCGCAGAATATTTTCTCTACGGATTGCTTCATGCTGAAAATGGGAATTGGTACCTCCGCACAAAGCATGGGGATGATGCAGGCCATCGCGTCCAAAATCCTGGGTACAACGATGCGGTGTGGGAGCACTCTTTAAAACTTACAAGTGTGTAGTATAGGGAATGCTCAATTCTGGCTCAATTCGAGTTGTCTATTGTTTCGTAAGGTTGCACTGGTCTGAACCCGCTGAAACGCTCGACCGCCACATGTGCCACACAATCGGTACGATCGGTGCCGCTGTCCGGCATTCAATTGAACCGTGAACGTTGCTCTGAACCAGGATGGCAAGACCTAACACATCCAGTATTTGTCGAGTCTGTACAAGTGCAAGACTTACTCTTGCATAGTCTGGTTCGTTTTCTCCGTTTTTATGTCAACGTCGCCGCGCGATAATCTTCAGTGAGGCCAGAGTGAGACCCAAAATTCACGAATAAACCTCTGTTTCACGGTGATTTGAATCTTCATTATGCTTCCACCTCAGTGTCCCACCTAGACCGTCTAATTTGACGGTCAAGCCCCCCCAGTCTGACCGTCAAATTAGACGGTCTAAGGCGCTTCCGCGGTGTTTTCGGGAACTGTGCGAGGCCAGGAACCAAGCCGCCCAAAAGGGCAAAGGCCAGATATGACGTCGCGGCGCAGCGTGCGCCCCGACGAAGTTCCCCTGCCTCTCGTGCATACTACGAGAGAGCGCTGCAAGCTAGAGAGAAAAGTTTAATTTCGTTCAATGCTCTATTTACCATCATATATACTTACCTACCACCTACAATGAGTTGAAAGCTAGTAATATCTGCCC
>KN880788.1:0-20312 GCA_000934385.1 Cylindrobasidium torrendii FP15055 ss-10
TTGTAATTTCCAGAAGCGGAAATATGTTCTGTTTGTTGTGTGGCGCTCATCAGCGGCGGTGCGGTCGACGCCGTTTCCTGGGACTTCATGGGAGTGCGTGAAGAGAGTACTCAAATCGCCCCTCATGTCCCTAATTACGTGCTCTGCAAGACTATACTGGCATATTGGACATAGAGTCCGGCTAGAGGACATCATACCGCGAGCGCCGCTTTGCGTGCAGCTCGACGGGAGGCCCTTGGGGAGAAGCATTGGAGCTCGTATGCCGCAACTAGCGCTACTAAAACAAAATATTAACAGCCACAGACGCTCAAAAGGAAGAGAGTTGAAGGAGATTGCTTGACTATGCCGTATTCACTATAACGAGCGCCACATAATACACAATGGCTTTATATTCTGTATTTCCAATTTTGGGAATTAAATTTACTAGCCTTCGTAACCGGAAATTTTTAGGGCTACAAGCCGTGCCGCGGCACTGGTAGCGCAACTATGGGCGTATTATCTTGTACTTATAGTTAAAATCACGTCGGTGGTTTCGCAAAGGTCGCTAGAGGGTTTCGCAAGGGTCACAGAAAGGCCGCGCGCTCTGCTTACGGGATAAGAGATGCGCGTTTACCATTTTTCGCGAAACCTCTCGAGTAAACATCGCAAAAAACAAATGAAATGGGCCCTCAATACAGATCAAAGTTGCGCTTATGGTCCATATTTATGTTGAGTACACTAGTAAAGTTTCGCATGATTTTTTTCCAGGATTGAGTGCCATAATGGATCATATCGCCGCCGCCAATGAACTTTATTTTCGCAAAGACGTTGAGTTGCCGTGGGACAAACTTCAAGGTATTGCGTGTGTGCCGTTGGTGCGAAAAATTGGTAGCAAGGAATGCTGCAATGCGTGTACGAAGCGACACATCTGGGATAAATTGAGGATTATGTGGACGAACAAAAACAACAGAGTCATCTAGATATCCGAATTCAGTTTCCGCAAGATGAATTACTTGCAAAGCACGTACAGCCATCAATGTGGGTCCCAGACTCCTCGACTGAGCGTGAATCAGTCAGATCTAATGTGCGCGCAAGCCCGTAAATCAATTTGAGTTGACTCAATTGAGTGACATCCCGCAAGCGGTGAGCCATGCTTGTGAAAGGATGTTTGCGACTTTGAATTGCACGTACAATTGCCCCACAAAAGCGCTCGGTGGGAAAGTTCCAGTAGCACCAAACCGGCCCAATCTGCCGCAAGTCGTTGGGTATGTGGAGAAGCGAATGAATCGGGAGAGTGCAGGCAGACATCCGAGCAGGATCGTATCGAAAATAGAGCCTGCCCTTGGGTCAACTTTCCAAATCCGTGCTTCAAAATCTAGGACATACCGTTCATAATCTGCAACCCAGTCAATGATAGCTACTTCGAGGATACCAATATCCTCATAGCTGAGATAATAAGCAAGTAATTTATGGAAGATGTTGACAAGCTTGAGGAAATGGCGGTAGTAGGCAGACTTCAGCCGACCGTGCAGAACAACCGGCCCAAGGAACATGAGGAACGTGAACCAGTTTTCGGCCTTGAACTGATACCGCTCTGTCGCAATATCCGGCATACGTGAGCCAAACGCTGAGGGCATAGTGTCACCTGAAGACTTCAAGTCCTGACCAATGTCCTGCCATACGTTGGCAGGAATAATGTAATCCTCATCCCCGCGGGTCATCCCCTTGAACGTGCCAGTCCAGTGGGCGGTAAGGGTTGGCATGACATTTTCAATGAGGTGCATAAAGTCGAATGGTGCCGAAAGTGGGAACGATATACTTGATAAGGTCGAAAGAACTGAGGTACCCGTGATTCCATACTCGCGTGCACGCCGGTCTGCCTCTGCCTGACTTGGCGCTGTTGCAATGCGATGAGATTGATGCGTGAACTCCGAGTGAGAGCGAAGAGGGAGGTTGTGCGGGTCGTATGATGTGCCGTCCGGTCGATACAGCGGGGTGTAAAGTGTGCGTGGGTTCGAAGGATCGGCAACACCATGTATGTTGCACATCCGACAGGGAGAGTATCCATTGACACCTTTCATCTTCATCAACTTCGAGATGGCAGGCATGTCCCCGAAGATGTAGAGGAGATATGCGCGGAGTGAGAAACGACGGCGCTCATGAATATCAAAGGCAGGAACTCCAAGCATAAGAGCTTCAAGCTCACGAAAAAGTGGGTACAGAAACGAGTCGAAATCATGAGGCGCTTTGGGACCTGGAATAACACCAAGGCATATGAGGTGAAGAAGATGGAATCGAATTTCGGGGCGAAGATTTAGATTGAAGAGAATGAGGGGCCAGCATGTCTTCTTGCGACTCTTGAATGGGCCGACACCGTCGGTTGAAAGCGCCAGAGCAATGTCGGATATAAGCTCAAAGAAACGATGCCCTGCGTGCTCTCCCCCAACCCGAACGATCTCCCTGAGGAGGCGCCGATAATGCTCGCCATCAAAGATATCCCCAACCCCCGATGGTGTTGAATCGTACTTTCCGCGATACTTGAGCTCGTCGAGTAGTTCCTTGTCCAGAAACAGGTTGACAAGTTGTGGGATGAGTGGGATGTACTGGAAGAGATGTCGCGGCCGGCCTCGCGAGTCATTCTTGACCTCCCCGCAAATGGGACAGTTGGTGAGATGACTGTACTGGCCCGTGAAGCATACACACGAGTTGATGCAGCAGGGATATCCAACGGGTTTGATGCCAGTCAAAAAGCAGATTCGTGATTGAAGTCGAAGCAGTGTGTCAAGTCCATCGATAAGGCCAGAACGGCGAAGTTTGTCGTAGTCGGTAGTGCCCATATTGATGTCCACCTTGTAGTTGAACATGCGGATATCTTTCAAGTCGGTTTCTGAGAGGCGGTTGCCTAAAAACCTGTTAACAACATGCATGAACAGCAAAATGTATTGCGCACCAGTATCAGCAAGAAATATATCCATTTGCTCTCCCAGAATCTCATGCGCACTGAGCCCTTGACACCATGGCTCTGACGTGGGTGGGTCTTGAACATTCTCGTCCTCTTCGTCAGAGCTCTCCTGCTCGTCCTCGGGTGGCCGGCCGTCTTCCCAGTCATCTTGAGCAAAAGCGCTATCGGGGAGTCCCAATGCTGCTGCGCTCAAGTCGGCAGAAGGAACCTCAGGCGGTTCTGGTGATGGCGATGGCGATGGCGGTTCTGGCGATGGCAATGGTGCAGGCTGTATATCATCCATAGGGCATGGAGAAGGTGCGCGGGGTGAGGAAGGTAGTCCAACAGGATCAAACGAAGGGATCTGCTGGTGCTGGTATCTCTTGCGCAATTTTTGCTGACGAACACCGGCTTTTGACACCCCAGCATTCTGAACCTGGCGACTTCGGATCCCAGCGACTGCCTGACGGGCCGCAATTGGTCCTTGGGCATCAAGATGTCGCATTTGAGTTGGCCGAGTGTTGAGCTGACCGCAGCCGCAGCGACAGAGAGTCTTTTGGTGTGCCATGCTCCGAAGAGTTCAATAGAGAAGATGAGAGGCAAGTCGTTGTTAAGCACCAGGATATGGAAAATGGCATCATATTGAATGGAAGATAAATTCGATGCTCTCCACTGTGCCGTATACTCCAAATTGCAGTTGGAGTGGTGCCGTACATGGTGGTGAGCGGTGGCAACTTTGGGCGGGCAGTGTGACTGTCACATCACTCTACATCGTCCTTAAAACCATCATGACACTCGCAAGGGATCCCACATTCTCTGTGCTATGCCCTCCCGCCAATCCAGCCAGCAGCAAGATACCGGTACGTATGTTGTTTGAGGCCTGCTCAACATGCATTAACAGCGAAATCCTAGATGAACTTACACGGCTGCGCGAAGAAAGCGAACAACTTAGACGCGAGCGAGACGAGGCTCGTGCATTAGCTGCGCAGATCCCGAGCAACAGTGCGACTCAGCGCGCTCAAGAACGCTCTATTCGCCCTCCACGAAACCTCAGGTCCGCATCTATCACCGTAATTCGAGAGCACATGGGTGTCGCTGGTGCAGAGCACGATGCCGAATGGAACAGAATTCGGGTGTGTTATTGTACATTCCACACTTCCCCACTCTGATATTTTCCAGAGCGAAAGTCGAGCATGTATGGATGCAGCGTTCTTTGACTACTCGCTGGACCTGAAGAGTCAAGATGGGCGAAAGCTCTTTGAATGTATAACTGCAGTGCGTCACTATCTACCCGCAGATGTATCTTTTGATTCAGCTCTTCTTCAGATAGAAGCTCAGGAGCCCCGCTTCAAGCGTTTTATGGGCAATTGGGGTGCTCGATACATCCTACAACAGAGTTGGACTAACCGAAATGCCTGGCGCGATGCGGCTGACCGCCCCGACACATACAACGGTCGTCGTGCACTCAAGCAACGGCAGACAAAGGGTCAGCGAGCCAACCGAACCACCCAGCGCCGGAGCGAGAGTCCGCCCGATGATGAGGACAACAACCCCGAAGTGCCGAATGACGACCCAGCTGGTACCAATGCGGACGACGATGCCGATGACGATGCCATTGACACTGAACTACTTGTTCCTCCCCCAACACGCCCCCCTCCGCCGCATCCTCAGCGTGAGTCGGTCGCACAGAAGAGGCGCATACTTAGCCCTCCTTTGTCTGACCCCGACGATGATGAGGGCCCCATTGCGCCCGCACCTAAACGACGTGCAGTTGCCGACAAGGCAGGAGATGGTGAAGATGGGCATTCACACGCAAATGGTGGTGGAGGCAGCACACGTCGGAGTGTTGAAGTGCCGGAACCTGGAAGTCCACAAGGTAGTGGTCAAGCTCGAACTGGCGGCAACGCGATGGAGAGCAGTAGCGATAGCCGGAAAGCGGCTAGTGGAAGCGGTGGGCGTCGCGGCGGACACAATGGCGGAGGCAGAGGTAAAGGCGGCCGTAAGACAGATAGACAGCCAACGCGTCGCTCGGGGCGTACTAGAAAATAGATTTATTTTACAGCATTTATTCATCGTTCAATTGTTTGACTTTCACATCGAAATCAGTGAAATTTGATTGCATTTCCTTGATATTCACGCTCTGTATCACATCCACCCAAAAGTATTCATTGACGAATGACTTGATTTTGATACAACAGTGTGTGAAATGTCATGTAGTATGAACTTGGTTTCATGGCAGCCGCCGTGAAATCTGTTCCCAGGAAGTTCTACCAAGCTCTATTTCACGTTACATGCAATGAAAAAGTCTATGATTATGTTCGAATTTGCCTATGATTTTATGTACCCTCATACCATGATAATCAATGTACATGACATGAGTCCGATGCTATGGCCCATGATGTTCATTGCATATGAAGTTGTAAAAGCATATGAATTTCATAGGCCTTTGCCCGCGCAGTGCTTCGAACTCGATCTGTATTAAAGATTAAGTAACTACGTCTTGTATCGTATGGTCCGTTAGTAATGAAGGTGTCATTGGTAAGGTTCGTCCCAGGCAGAGTCGCATTGTGTAGTACTACCGCGCTAGACGTCTACATCCAGCGGCTCTTTCGAGTCCCACGATGCTCGCTTGACCGGCGAGTACCAGAGCTTGACAATTGGCCGCGGGAAAGACATGGCTGGCAAGGATGTGTCCCAGTCGTGCGTCTTCAGACAATGCGTTCGGCGTGATGCAGAAGCTGGAAGGTCAAAGTTGGCTGTTGCTCCCTCCGGATGGATCCCATTGGGTGTGTGATGGCGACAGCTGCAACCAGTGGATGCACGGAGGCGGTACCATAGGGTCAGCAGAGTGATGAATACAACTACAGCGAAAGCACCAAGGCTTCGCCGCCAGTGCTGGATAATAGTCATGGAGAGATTGAGGGTGGACCTCAACATTTGTTCTCCGGTCGTATCTATTCCATTAAGCCGTACCTGAACGAATTCGTGGTGGGCTAGTAAATTTCTGTAAGAAGCCGCGCCCCTCCGAAGACCATAGCATACACACCAGCAGAAGGATTTGTGAGGGGCAAGAGTTGGACGTATGGGTGTTCCAGATTGTCGACGAATCCTTCCACGAAGTTGCCATAATTAAACAGAGCGTAAACGTTGCGCACTGAGCCGTGTCAGTACTGTGCCCAAAATCGATGAGAATAGGGCGTACAAAAGGACATGCCGAGAATAATGTCGTACGTCGGATTTGAACCAGCACTACAAGTGATGGGTTGAAACTGAGGAAATAATCAGAAACGCTGTTGCGAGCAGTACGCCTTGGAGCTTGACAGACCATTCCAACGCATGATGCATCTCCGTCCTTGTTTGTCAGCTTGGCAAGGCCAAATGCTGCAGGATCCCTGCTACTCGTTAGACTGATCCCACTCTGCCACTGACTTCGCATACATGGAAACATCCAGTGGGTGTATGGGATACTCAACTCCACCAAGCTTGAAAGATACATTCACCTCTTGCGCGCATGGTACAGTCCAAGTTCTCCCGATTCCCATCCCTAGTTCGCGAAACTCGGCACCCTTCACACGACTGTAGATAGCATCTGCAGCTGCACGGGGAATTTGGCTGAGTGAAAAGCCTGAATCGATGAACGCGGTAGCCTGGCGCGGATTGTGGTCTCCTTTTACCTTTGCGGTAAGTCGTACAGGCTTGCCGTCTGGCCCTCGTATTCCATCCTCGTCCAAAAGAACTTGGAAGTGCTGGTTCCGCGATGCTCCATTCGAGATGATAGTAACAGGGAGTTCCGGTTGGCTCGTTATGCTCTCTAAACCGAAAGGAACCGTAGAAATCGCGAGACTGCTGGCAGTCTCCTCGAGTGCTACACCAGTGTCAGGAAAAGCCAATGGACATCAAGGCGCTGCGAACCATTCCGCCGTCCCATCAACAATGCGAGATAGTTGGGTGTCGAAGTATCCTGGAGAAAGATACGATCGAGTATAGGTAAACCAAGCGGACTTCTCAACGCCTCGTAAATCGCTGAACCAGAGCGCGGCCCCAGGCCGATGATGCCTTCACCCACAGGATGAGAATCGTCGGCTTCTACCACCACTGCCCGAGGTCAACTATGAAGCCCAACCTGCTGCAAGAGACGCACTAAATGCTTGGTTCGGTATTTCCACGCCAGCAAACTCGGTATCTGCAGTGTGAATATGGCCTATGCATGAGGGTAAGATACTGCTAGAGTCAACCGCAAGCACTTCTTACCTGTTACCATGCCCTCAACGTACGTGATATTACAGGACGAGCCGAGATCAGCACTGTGGAGCGGCGGCTTGCCTGCGATCCAGATGTCGGAACTTCCGGTGTCGACGAGCATGGAATATTGCTGACCGCCCAGCGTCAGAGAGACATAGTACGAGGCGTCGTTGTTGTTTTGGAGAATGGCGGTTCCCCGAATGGCGTCCTGCGTGGGGTGGTGGGCCGATACCAATGCTGCTGTGAAACAAAAAGAGAGGAAGAGCGAGTGACTGGGACGGAACATGGAAGGAGGAAGGAAGCACGGTTGTTGCACGCGATCTCATGAATTTGAGCTCCAATTTCTCTGAACCAACAGTTTGGGTTCATGTACATTTGCCATATTCAGATAGTGTTGCAGTGTAAGTTTGTTCATTTGAATGACTTGTCGGTAGTAAGGGACTCAACCATTTGGAACAGAGGTGGGGGTCGAAGCTGGGTCGAAGACAACTTTGAATCACGCCGGCCCGATCTGGATCACCCAATTTGAATAACGTCAACTAACCTTGCCTAATCCGAACGAAGAATTTCAAGGTCTCTGTCATTGGCCTGTAGGTAGCTATATCCAAACACAGTTTCAAAATGTATATTCAAGAAATCCTTCATCATCACGCCCGGGTTCTAATACCTTCCAGAGACACAGAACGCGGGTGTGTAGTAGCCTGATGAAAGGATAACTAAACGACCACGCAGTGGTCATGTTCAGGCGCGGAGACGGCGGCCAAGGGTACCAGACTTGAGAGCACGGCGCATATACTTTGCAGTGGACAAGCAGGTGTCCTTCGTCGCGCCACAGCCAGTCCAGTCGGGGTTTGGCTGGGTCTGGGCAATGCACTTATTGTAGGCTACATTCATTCGTTATTGCCCATAGACTTGAACGATGCTTTCAGCAGACGTACTGTTCATGCAAGCATTGGCATCTTGAACGCCACCAGACGGTGCGGGAGACGCAACAGAGGTGCTGGTGGGGGGCGCAGCCGAAGTCGTAGGCACGGCGGAGGTGGTAGGCGCGGCCGCTGAAGTAGCGGGCTCTGAGGCTGAGGTCACAGCAGACGTTGTAGGTACGATAGCCGAGCTTGACGAGGTGGTAGCCGCACTCGACGAGGTAGCAGGGGCAGCGGCCGACGAACTGGCTGCAGTGGACACAGACGAAGAAGTGGCAGGAGCAGTCGACGAAGTGGCCGGGACAGCTGATGAGGCAGACTCCGAGCCACCCATGGTGAAGTCGACACAGTCTTCGTAGGTTTGGTCAATGGAACGCGCATCCCAGCTGCAAAAACCGTGTCAACGTTGAGGTAGGATTAGCGGGTAAAGACGCATACAACCACTGGATTACACAGTCTCCGGGGTTGGCGCACTGACTGCCAAGGTCGGGCATAGTAATCAAGAAATCGGTGTCGCCGGGGGCAACTCCAGTCGAAGTACTTGCATAGCTGTCCCACGAGATGAGAGGCTCGCCGATGATACTGCCAGTTGTCGTGTCGACAATGGAAACGTTCGCGGTCTAAGATCCAGACACTGGTCAACATCTAGACCCCGACAACCTGAAGAGATGAGACGTACACCTGTGTGCGGTGCGTGGATGTCGACTTTGAAGGTGACAGCCTGGCCGGCAGTATAGCTTTGCACATTTGCGCTGTTGTCCGAGAACTGGTAGCCCTTGCATAGCCAGAGGTTGCAAGAAGATGCGTCAAATGAAGAGTCAGCGACCTGCATCTCTCCCTGGATGTTGCCGTAGTGGTCACTGGACACTTGGTAAAACATCTGCAGGCCGCAAGTATCTTGGAACGCCGATCCAACGCTCTGTGAGCGCGACGGCGGAGTGTTGATCGCTCCGTGGGCGAGCGCCTGGCCCGCGAGGAGGACGAAGGGTGCAACAATAGCGAGCATGATGGAAAGGTGGCTTGCGTGCGAAGAGAATGTGTTTGAGAAAAAGAATGTGTTGACTCTACTAGAGAGGAACAGGAGGAAAGAGATGGGGAAACGAGACGAGGAAGGAAAGATTCTTGTGAGGCACGTTCTCGACCTAGAGGCCTTTTATACCGTACTCGAACCGTACTGTCGCATACCGCGAGTGCTGCCTGAGTGCCTTGGAACGGTTAAATGCTCTCTCGAGACAGCCAGTTCGCGTGGGAGCCGGGACCTTGACAGGGTATCTTGGTTACAGGCTACAATGAAGGCACGTACTTATGTAACAATGACATGGTAATTTTGGACACACTCTCTTCTGGCCATTTGGTTGTGAGTTCTGAATGGATGAAGAAAGTGCTCAAAAAGAAAGTCAAAGCAATTTGTTCAAAGCCGTATAGGCCACAGCCTACCTCGACTTTGTTCCTCGCGACGGAGGTTATTAAGTTAGAAGGTACACGCGAGCACGTGCTCGCGTAATGACGTCGTGTATCCCAATGCGGTGGCCGCCGTCAATTGCAATTCGGAAGGCGGGCCCGCGCACCTCTTGTTATCTTACCACGACCAGCAGGACCGTCGTCGCGCGTTAGGCGCGTCGAGCAACAACTTTTTATTTTCTTTTATTCTGGATGCCCTGTAACGAAAACCTTCATTTCCTCCTTACTGCCCTCCTGTCCTTTTCTCGAACGTATGTCAGCCTCGAGATCACGCCTCGGTGCTTGGGTTGACTTTTATCTCAGCCCACTATGATCTCAACAAAATGTTCAACGCCATCCACGGAGACGCCAGTCATCCGTACTGGCAATCTGGCTGGCAATCCGCTGCCTCACATACCCCGACGAACAGCGTCCAATTCCCGCCTGCCGCTGCCAGACCTTGCCCTTTCTCCTCCACCTGCGAAGAGTCCTGTCACCATACGTATCCAACATGCCACCCCGCCAGAGAAAGAGCGTCAACTTGGGGAGGTCGATACGTCGTCCAGCTCGTCTGATTCAGAGGACGCCACGCTCACTATTCGCCCCCGACGGTCAACCCGCTCAATGTCGGCAACAAGCAGCCAACTTTCTCCTACATATCGTCGCAAACGCCCCGTACAGCCAAGGTGCAAGACCGATGCAGTAAAGTCCCCCAAGCCTCCATTGGAATGCCCGAGCCCGACGCCATCCTACTCGAAGCCGCCGCCCATCTTGACGGGAAGCATAATCACGCCGCCATCTTTGGTTCGCAAAAAGTCGGGCCAAGTCGTTCGTTCGTCGCTCAAAGGGTCGCGGATCGCGCCGCGTCCATCCCTATCTGTCTTCACCGACATTGGCTGTGGCCCTACAAGCAAAAGCGAACCAAATACACCAACCCGAACAGTCAAATTTGACTCTCAGCTTGAGCGCGTCAAGCTCTTCATTGCAGACCAGAAGCCTGTCGCCGTCTCGCGGGATGGCAGCCCGACCGACGATACAGACGACAGCGACTTTCCATCCTTTATCTATGGCACTCAGCGCACTGGCCAGCGTGTTGTCATTGATGTCGTTAATATGCCGAAGATACCCAACCTGCGTGCCGACCTATTGCTCTCTAGCCTGGCCATGTCGGCGACGGGCACCAGCGTTCTCGGCAATGCTCGCGTCCGTAACCTTGCCTTCCAAAAGTTGGTGGTCGCTAGGTTCACATTCGACAATTGGCAGACGACAAGCGAGGTATCCGCACGGTTCTCAGAGGCGATTGATAGCGAGTTCGACAACTTTACTTTTACCATCAAGCTGAACGACTTAATGGCCCGGATCGAGGACAGGACTCTTCATGTCGCTTTGCGCTACAATGTGAACGGTGGAGAGATCTGGGATAGCAACGGCGGCTCGAACTATACCGTCAGGTTCTCCAGGACCAAATCAGTGCCAGCGTCGGTGGCCAAAGAGCATGCTCATGTTGCGGACTTGAAAATGAAGCTAGCAAAGGTTGTGAAGCAGCGAGACGCGGAGGACGGTCTGAAGGCGACACGCTTGTCAAGTCGTTCTACCTCGGAGTCCCAGCTATCATCGTCACCAGCGGTCCCAGCCCCTGCTTCCAGTCGGTCTTGGGTCCCATGGTACGATCTTGCGACCTCGCCTAACTCTTCCCAGCAGCCTCAATCTCCCTCTCGCTCGAGGACCAGCACACATCCCTCGGGATACTCTCCACTACCGTCTCCGCTGCCACACCAATGGATGACTCCGAGGGCAACACCTGGTTCACCCATGCCCCAATCTTCTAGTGCAGCGGACTTCGATGGTCTCCCCTTCACAACTCCAGTCCGACGCCATCATCATCGTGCTTCTTGGGATCCATCGTCGACCAGGTCGGGCATAGAGCCATCTGCGCCGCCGCATCCGCCAGAGGGGTATCCTTTCCCGAAATTAAATCCAAACTTTACTTTCCCACGCAATCCACAACTGGTCGATGTGCCATCGATGCAAGATACAGACGGGGCAACGAGCGATGAAAGTACACCATCGCTGACCAGTCCAACATCTGGGAGCGACCGCGAAAGGAACAGTGACGAAAGCCCCCTTGTTCACTCACCTACCGATTGGATGTTTCCCGCGCAGGAGGGAGATTATAGCCAATTTTTGGACAGGTTAGTTTTTGTTGACTTTATGACCAAAGCGACTGTTGATGAATATACGCCTTCGTCAGGTTCTGTTTCTTCACTGGCGGTCTTGACGCTGATAGCGGGTCGGACCTATCGCGGACGTCGTCCGTCTCTAGCTTGGGTGATGTATTCAGAGACGCGGAGGAACCAATAGGCGCGGTCACCCCGACGATGAGTACCCCTCGCGCTGAGCAGGTGATGCAGACTGATATCGCTGCAATGCGGGCGGTCCTTTAAACGGTGTATTTATGCCTCTTTATTCATTTTTCTTTTGGGCTTGTTCTTGTGTACTATCATTGTTTACGTTGGATTTGTGTGTACTTTTTCCATGTCTACTCTCCTCCCATATAAACGCTACATTACTGTACTCCTCTTATTACACCAGGAACGCTAGTATCATGAGCATCTTAGCATATATAGCATGTTTATGACCAGTCTGTGTCTAGCTATACACGCATACATCAGCTAGCATATGGAGTTTTCTCATTCCTGCCTGTCTTGAGCATGATTTTGGTGGACAGCCGGTGAGAAAGAGAGCATTTGGATGTGGCGACGAACAGTAAGAACGCACGAGGATGGTCGCAGTCATGCGCACTTTCAGACAGCAAGTTGGGATCGAATCCCCTGCATGACCGGATTGCTTGTATTGAAGTCGCGTTGATGTTACAAACTGCAGTCAGAATGCCATGCACATACAAGTCCACCGAGACGCTCGTGATTGCCCCACACTCAAACCGAGAAACAGAGACCTCTAATGCACTACTATACAAGAAATGAAGATACAACTAGTACTACAGGTAACATGGATATATAGTGAGGCACACGAGACATGTCTCGACAGACTCGCTCGCAAGACCATCATTGCATGACGGTAGCGCGGAGGCGCACTGGCATGCGCGGGAGACGGGATCGTCTACAACCAGGCATGCAAATCGTGTATGTGATGTATGTAACAGTGTCCATCCAATCTGTTGCCGCTATGTCACCCGGCGTCTGCGTGCAGGAGGCGCCATAATTTCTCTTGCCATGGTTTTAGCGGCCCGAGGGGGATTCCGACGCAGATGAATGCACGGTGTCCCGCGAGGGCGCTTTGGTGGAGGACATTCCTCAGACGGGGCCGTGTCACGCTGTCGTTTGCGCAAACGCAGGGAAGCAGCTGCAGCTAGCTTTGTGGTCGACGTAACTGGCCGCACTACGCAATTCGAGGCCGGCAGGTAAAGAGCTAGAACGGATGGTGGGGAAGGAATAAGCGGTGACTTGGGCATAAGATGCCAATTAGCCCGGGAAAACCACATCAACGGTGGATTGTGGAAGAATTGGTTCTGCTCATGTTCCAGTTGTTCAAGAGGGTCAAATCTCCTGGGGTACCTGGGCAGCTGGCAGCACGCTTTTGTCACTACTAGGATAGGTTCCGCCGTACGAAGTCGGATGGTCGGAAAGGCTGGGTAAGGATACTCGTGCTTTATGATTTTACCGGTGATAGGATGTCGAAGAAATACCGGTTTTACCACGCCGAATACTGGTGCAGCCACAAATTTATACTCCAATGTAGCAACGTTCACCTATTATGTCGGGTAAGCGAGGTGGCCGAAGGAAATAACAGAGTATGCTCAAACCTTGACACGAGCACGGTCTTCGCAAAGGCATTGTCGGTTCTTTCGGTAGATCTCGGACATAGACTGAAGGGTTTCATCGGGAGGAACAAATGCAAATCCTTGGAAATAGAGTTTCACGCCCAAATCACGTTGCACTACAACATCCATAAGAACAAATGCGCGCAGTCTGGAGAGATCCACGTACGGTAGAGGTAGTTTCCAGGGCCATGTAGATCCTTGATCATTTCTCCAGGTTTCATTCCGCTTCCGAGCTCATGTAGTCGCAGCTACATCACCATTAGAATGAGTAGCTGTACAGCAGCTATCACGCACTGAAGGGTCCAGAGGATCTCTGAACATTGGAAAACCAACAGGTTCTCCAAATACTCCAGTCAAAGAGATACAATCTTCAGTGTATGGCGTAACCATGGCGAACAAGAAGTCAAATTTCGAGTTGGTGGGGGGAAGGAAAGTTACATCAAGAGTGATCGAATCGGCAATCATTGCGAACACAGAAGTACCCAGGCCATAACTTGGCTATTTAACACGCGGCTCGGAATTCGACCTGTCGTTTGCGTACATTCACAGTGATATATATTTCTTGGTGATATCAGACGTTGTAAATTTCGGGTAAACTTCCAAGAGAGACCGAGGGTTAGTGAGCCACAACTTGAACATTGCATATACAGATTGTGCACCATTCCCAATGATGGTCGTTCCCTGTTCAAGCCTTACCGTATAAGCGCCAAAGTGATTTCAGGCGCTTTTTCGGACTGCACAAAGTATGATTCTGAAGATGGTGCGTCGTTATGACCATCTCGCCGTTTCCAATACTATACGCTCATAGCACACACGGAACGACTGGAATGTTTTTTGACACTACATGTTTAAACTTCTTAATAAAAGGACGGATAAAAGTACAGATGAGTCAATAATCTTGGAGCAAGGGTACAAAGGACATTTGAAAGTTATTGCTGACTCGGACTCGAGAGGCAATACTTAGTCCGCTGCACAATGATTGCGTAGATTATGGGAGATAATCACCTGGATAATAGTATTTGTATCTATAGCCCAACAGTCACAGTACCATAGCACAAGAAGAGTTCGAACTATATGCCTCGACGTCGGTGCGTGAAAGGCGTCATGCCCTCTCTCGTCACCGTCTTCGCAGCTCGAGCAGGATTCCGACGAGCAGGTACGCAGAACTTCCCGCGATTTCTCTTCGCCGAGGGACATTCCTCAGATGGCACTGTGTCGCGTTGGCGTTTGCGCAAACGCGGAAGAGCAACGACTGCCAGTGGCTTTGAGGCCGGCGCAACCGACCGTACGACGCGACTCGAGGGTGCTCTTGGAGAGTCTGTATCAAATGATGGCGCTGGGATAACCGGTGGCCTGAGTGAAACATGGTTAATGGGCCGAGAAAACCATTTTGGTGGCGCATTGCGGGAGAAAGAGCGCAGCACATGCTCTAGCTGTTGTAACAAGTTAGGAGCTTTGCGGCGTGCTATCAGTTGAAGGCAGGCGGTTGCTGCAATCAAGGCGGGGTCGGCCGTACGGAGTCTGATGGTCGGAAAGGCTGGGTAAGGATGCTCGTGCTTTGTGACTATACCGGTGATAGGATGCCGAAGAAATATTGGTTGTTCTACTGATAGAAACGTGTCCACAAGTGTGCATTCCAGTGTATTGATGTCCACCTATCAGACGTAAGAGATATGTGGTAATTACAAAATAGTATATGTGAACCTTGATACGAGCACGGTCTTCATGAGGGTATTGTTGATTATTGCAGTAAGTATCGAGGATCGTTTGAAGTGTTTCATCAAGAGGAACAAATGCCTGTCCTCGTGAAGAAAAATTTGCCCCAAAATCACGTTGCACTGCGCAATACATGAGAAAAAAATCGCTGCGACAAGAATCTCACGCACAGTAGAGATAATTTCCCGGTGCGTGCATGTACTTTATCAGCTCTCCGGTTCCCATCCCAGTTGCTAGCTGATGCTGTCGTACCTTCATCAACGTCAATACACGGACTGTCGCTAAGTTTGTCGTTACGCACTGTAAAATCCAAATGATCTGTAAATATTGGAAACCCGGCTGGTTCCCCAAATATACCAGTGAGAGATATACAGTCCTCAGTGTACGGCGTAGCCATGGTGGTCAAGGAGTCAGAATGCGAGTTGATGGAGCGAAGGAAAGCTACATTCGATTGAGTGCCGGCTTACCCGGCGTCCCGATCACTTTGGCGGCAAATGCCGTCACTCCCATCGACGTTATTATCGCTGGCGCAGACCCCGTCTGGGCAACTAGTAACTGCACATTTCATAGCATCCATCCTAAGTCAAGCAGCCGTAATTTAGAGCTCTTGTTTCAATTCCTGAGCTTCCGCCGTGGCAAACCTCGAGGGACGCGTCCTTCCAGCAATGCCATGTTCGGGCCGAAGACCCGACATTCTGTTCTCACACAAAGTCAATACTTAACTTATCACCGTGACAGTGGAATGGGGAAAGTGAGAGTGAGACGTTCTTTTTGCTGGCCGCGGCATGAGGCTTTGTGGGTTGATTGGGCGAAGGCCTGCACTGCGCTCGCTCTGTCGTCTCCTGAGGCTGGTCCATCATCATATCGCAATGTCTGAGTCTTGAATTTGTCTGGCTGATGCTTCCGCGGTATCTGTGAAATTGAGAGACCATCCTTATCTGGACGCCTCTCGTATTCGACTAGCTAGTAGCTACTTGGTGAAGCATGACAATGAGTTGCTTCGTGTATAAGCTAGCCAGTTCTGTGATACTGATTTAGAATTATGGCTTTCGCTATAGGTTAATCCAAGGTCACCCCCCTCATACGTACGTACAGATATCGCTCAGACGGTGGGGTCATATGTGCGTCTTACGAGGCCGAAACTGTATGGTGGAGAGGATTCGTGACCACCGGCTAGTTTGAGATCGTAAAGTGCGGCACATCCACTTGAAGACGAGCGGAAATTTCGTGAAAGGTGCGATCCGAGAGAGCCTCAGGATTCACGAATATGGGCGTAGCACGGAGTTCAAGCGGACGCGGGACGAGTGTGGGCGGTGGTCCTTGTGGGAGTGGCTGCAGAACGTCCGAGTGCGATGACAATGAGTGCTGGGTGATGGAATCCCGAGTTCAATTGTCGAACCGCAGCGTAGGTGCATGCCTAACAGGACTTCTGGAATCGCAGTCCATGCAGGGACTTTTGCCCCAATTCAGATTCGAAGATGGCGAAGTCACCCTTGATGATTCCTACAATCTTCTGCAGCGGCTCTGAAAGTGGTCGAAGAATGCGGTGCGCATTCTCAGCAATGGACGTAGACGCTTGGAAGACGCGTCTGAGAAGGTCCCCTTACTCCTTGTGAGTTCTCAAGCTCAAGGACTTGCGTTTAGAGTTTTGTACTTGACTTCGTGTTTCCCACACACCCCTGCACGGCAACCTGATGTGTGTGATGAACGCTGGCTTGGGGCGGATACTGCCGACCGCCGACCAAGTTGAGTTTTTGAGCTCGCCGTTGTCTGTTGAACGACCCTGGACCATGTACGCCGACACGGAGATCGCGAGAGCGTTGCCCTTCCTACGCAGTCTGGACAAGCCTCCGAAGCGTAGTACGCTATCTAGCTCGAGCTAGGTACACGTATGTATCCTTGCACGGACTCTGTATTTGACTCCGGAAATGGGGGAGATTCCAGGTAGGAAATGCGGGGTAGTTCATGTGATGCGGGGAAAGGCGCAAAAAGGCAAGACTTTCGGTGGATCGACAACCATATCCGGCTAGAAGGAGAGCGTGTATTGAGACCGGGAGGACTCGTGCAACGCGGAGTGCGATTTGGTGGTGCCAGGGTGGTACATCTGGCAGAGAGCGATGGCCGAGTGGTTTGCGCCTGGCAATGGCTGGAAATGGCGGAAAAGTGGTCGAGACAAGGGAAGGAATGTTGGCTGGCTACCGTATCGGACGACGACAAGGTCTGGCCATGATAGAACTGTGCTGAACGAACGCTTATTGGCCCAGTGGCGTCTTCGCTATTTATGCGGCCCAGACTCACGTGCTGAAGGAGATGGGATCTGAGACTCTGATTCCGGTTATAAAGATCGGCTCCCAGCTTTCTGTCACTGACCACCACCACCACCCCTCTCTTGTTATCTCGTCTTTATATTCGTTGAAATTCGCAAAACAATGTCCAGCAACTCGAACAACCGCGAAATGACCACGGCGCCGGCGTCGCAGCCCATCCCCATCAATACCACCCGTGTGGGCCGTGGCCGCTCGTTCTCTGTGTCCTCCGCATCCTCTGGCTCGACTAGCTCGCCCGAGATCCAGACGCCCGTCTCCAGCGCGTCCAACTCGGTTCGCATCGGCCCCCACTCGCCGGGCACCTCGCCCATCTTCAACTACTTCTTCAACCAGCAGACGCCGACAAAGACTGCTTCCCAGGCGAGTTACCCATTCAAAAAGATGGGTCCTCCACCTGTCTTTGAAGGTACGTGGCATAGACGCTTGTTTTTGTCGCTGTCTCATCCTATGACAGAGGAAGAGAAGGAAACGACATTTGCGGCGCACCACCATGCCAGGCGGGCCAGTGCCTCATTTGCTGGTCGCTATGTCGGCCAGCCTCAGGCATCCACGTCCCCAGAGGCCAACTATGACGGCGGCGCCGGTCTCCTTCGTCGTCTTTCAATTGGCAACCCGTTCGCAGGCAGGGTGAGTCCCATGGGCTTAACCCCACACATCTCAGACGCTGACTAATCCCGCAGCCCCGCTCCCCTCCCGACGCGCCGCCAAACTCGGCTGTGAGCCCCGCCTCACCCAGCCAGATGCCCGACTTTGATCGTCGTGCACGCTCCAAGAACCGTCGCCAGACCATCTCGTCCGACTTGGGCAACCGGCGCCGCGCCCCGTCCCCAATGGGCGAGCGTATCCTCAAGGGCCACTTCGACGGTTTCAACTAAGTCTACAACTATTCAACACGTTCCCTCCCTCTTGTCTCGATTTGTTCAACACTCGCTCTTCCAAATTCCTACAGCAAGATACCTGCAACCGCTGTGGGTTGTACTATCAACTTTCCACCGAGTTCATCCCTTGTACCCAGACGGACGTACCAGCCGCTTCTCTCTTGTGTTTCTTTGTCTACAGTTCCGGGTTTTTGCTCGTCGTATCTCATCAACCACACACTCGTATGTTCATTGTTTCCCGTACCTCTGCAAAGCTGACAAAATCTTGCAGAATCATTCCAATTCCTTATCCCCTTGTTCAAGCACGCATTCCAACTTGTATCTATATGTCGAGACAATCCTCTTGGCTGCGCTGCCTCTGATATTCGTATTGTACTCATCTCTTCACCCGGCGAAGATGGAGGTCGAACGGTGTTCCTCCCAAAAGAAATAATGTGTACTGTAACCCCCATAGATGCGTATGTATATCACCTAGGTATTGATTGAATATAGGACTCGATGTCGCCTTTGTTAGCATCCCCAGTGTTTTGAGAGACGAGTTTGAAGCAGCGGCCCCGGCGTCCAACAAGAATGGCCAAGATATAATAGACAGACCTACAATACAAGGACGCATTAAGATTTCAAGTGTTTCCTTTGATTGGCATGGGTCTTTTTGAGAAGACGATTTTGCGTTTGACAATAGCGACTGCCTCCCATGTCGTTTCTCTTGCTTGGCCGTCCATGTCCTCGTCCAAGTCTGCCTTTGCATTTTCGTCTCCCTCTTCATCTTCATCCATCGGCTCTTCCGCAGCGTTCTTCTCGTTCTCGATAGGATTCGTCTCCTCGCGTAGGGTGGATTTGGATCTTGGCTTGTGGGTATATGAGGAAGAAGCGAAATCGGTGTTGATGGGCGAGGTGGTTTTGTGTAAGACGGCGAGCGGTTTGACGAGTGAGACAATCTTGCCTTCGAGGTGGTGGTTTCCTATACGTAGTGTTGGGCGTTTCTATAATTGTTAGTTTAGTAGAAATTTAGGAGAGTGAAATGTGTGAAGGTGGAGGGAATAGGATTAGCTAGGGAGCATGAGGTGGTTCGGGTAGGTAGGACGGACGTTTGGAGAGACTGTGAAGGGTGTCTAGAGCTAAAGAAGAAGTAGGAAGCACGGTGTAGATTAGGCTGGAGGAGGGCTGGAATGGCAAGCTGCGCTGCATGTATGCGTGCATGATGCTTCCAGGATAAGCACCAGGGCCCAGGCTATGGATGTAGATCATAACGGGAAGAGGAACCTAAGCTCTAACTCGTGCGAGGGTGTGCATACCAGAATGGAAACAGAGTAACGCGACGTACAAGTGCTTCATCAACCGAGAGGATTCCAACGAGCTTCCCATCCCTCTCTCCCTCAAATGTGGATTCAACTTCGAGCGTGCCTTGCAGCTCAACAAGCATAACCTGGGAAGCAGAGACTTTGGCGAGCGCTGGTGGGAGTGATGATTCGCCAGGGTTGGGTGCGTTGAATGTTATTGGGATCAGCATTTGATGGATTCGGAGATGATGGCGCGCTTTGGATTGAGGGGTGGAACGTTCAATATGGCGAAGGCGTTGGGTGGTCGCGTCGAGGGAAGGCGCGCGAACGCGATCGGCAGGTCCAAATCCCACTCCAAAACATCTGTTTAGTGCTGGACACGGTCTGCTAACGATTGGTATGTCGGTATCGATTAGGGGTTAAATCACCTCGTTGTGGCCGAGGAGCCGCAGGTTCGATTCCTGCTACCGACAAAGCGACTTATACTTTTTAATTCAGTAACGAAATTCAGCATGTACTTAGTCTGAAGTTTGAAGTTTGAACAGTGCTGAGTGAACAATGAACATCGCCGTCGGAGACTCGGAGTTCTGTATTACTATTTCCTGTTGTCAAATTGCAACCCAGTACCCATTTTACCCCGGCCACTCCTTTAGGGTGGCGGACCTATGCTCCCCGGGGGGTACAGTACCGGTACCGTACCTATGCCCAATTTAGGGGGGGTGTACCGTACCGTACTGTACCGTAC
>KN880789.1:0-20167 GCA_000934385.1 Cylindrobasidium torrendii FP15055 ss-10
ATGATGCATAAGGTAAGATGTCAAAAAATTCCACTCGTTCAGGGCAATAATAGGAAATATCAGTATGGATTTCGAAGTATCTTGACATCTTTGTGAGACTAGTGGGAGCGGATTTTTGATATCTATTGTGTTTCGACACAAAACCTCTTTCTCCCACCGAGATTCGTGCTGATGTGGCTGTGCGCGTCCCAAAAAGGATGTCACGCTTGGCCCACGTGGGGTCGGTTGCTTATGGGTGTCGCCTACCTTAGCGCTTTCCCTTTTTCCCTTGCCGAATCTCAAGCGAACCTCCCTGTGCCTCTGACACAGGACCCTCGCCTTTCTGAATCTTGTCCTGCGCCTCCAGAAAGAACATCACATCTCGCAACTGGTCTTCCAACTCTTTCATCTTCGCTTCCGACTCCCTCTTTTGTGCATCCCCAGCCTCAACCTTTTCCTTCATCTTCCCGAGATTTTTCATCAAGCCTTTGCTGACCGCACGTTCCTCGTCCAATTCTTTCTTCAAATTCCTCGCGAGCTGGCTCATCGACTCTGCTCGTGTCTCCGCCCTTGCCTTATCCTTCCTCAGCTCCGCCGTCCTCGCTTCCTCCTCATCCTGTTTTGCCTTCATTTCACTCGTCCACTGCGTCTTCGCCATCTGCAGCTCCCCCGTCAGATGCGCCATCATATCCCTCAATTCTCCAACCTGTGTCTGCAACTCGCTCGTCTGCTCTTCATAATAAGCCCTCTGCGAGTCCAACTGGGATGTCAAAAGATACGAATATTCAATCCCAATAGCTTCGATCTTCTCTGCGCTGAGGGCATCCGACGGTCCAGGACCCAGTCCAACCGAACGCGTCCCTGTTGCGCCCATCGACGCTGACGCGCTGGGCAGCTCAACGAGCTTGCCGTCCGCCTTGTTCTGTATAAGTCGGTGCACGTAACCATCTCCTGCATAATCCCACACGCGTTGCGTCTCGAGTTCCAGAGCGTAGAGGTGTGTCGTATGTTGATAATGCTCCTGTGCATGCGCCCGTCCGTACCGTCCACACCCAATGTTCCCACATATCAAACAAATCCAAAGGTTCGTTGTAGATGCGCAAGAAGAGCATGTCGAAAGTGGTGTCGTCGTTGGTGTTGAGAATGGGATCGTACGGGAAGATGAGGAGGACGATGCAGGATGCGAGGAGAGCAGATTTTGCGAATATCGACATACGGGACATCGGCTGTCTCCCCATTTGCTGAGACACATGCAGTGGAAGGTGTGAGAGCACGGCACAGTGATGAGTCCAGTGACCGCAGAGTCCATGCGCTCAAGACAGACCGGGCAGGTGGGAAGCTCAGAGGCAGGAGCATGACCGGTGGCAATGCGAGAGATGGATTGGGAGACGTGATCATTCACGTCGACTTCCACCGATAGGACGCGTACAACATGACAGATCTCGGGCTGCGGAATGAGATGGGAAGGTATAACTATGTGAACTGTACGCACCTCGACAGAGTTGAAAGGCTTTCCGTTGTATTCTTCGATAAAGGCGGCAGCATCTTCGGTGTTGGTAAAGTTAATCACAATTAGTGACCGGTTCGGCATAGAGTCCCTGTGTTGTGTGAGCTTAGAGCTAATGCGAGTGTATGCAACACACCTAATCATTCGCAGATGTGATATGCTGTCCGCTGCCGGTGCAACGAATGTCAAGAAATCCGAAGGATTCATGTACGCCGGAACTGCTAGGACGCCAAGCATGACTCCCCCAGCATCGGGCTGTGACTTTGACGTTCCAGCGGGTGGTGGGCCCGATTCTCGGAAAAGTTGAACGACGCCTTGGGGAAGGTTGGTCGACCCTTGCTCATCTAGCGGCACGAATTTGGCTACGGCGGGTCCTGAGCTTACCATTTCCAGGTGAGCATCAATTTTACTTCAGAGGAAGCGATGCTCACCGTGATCTTTCTGCTTTCCGGAAGATATCTGGCTCATCTTGTCCAACCAATCGATACGAATGGGTCCAAAGCGGTAGTCCTTGGCCTTGGGATTGAAAGTCGCGTTCTTACGTGCAGTCGGCGCTGGCTGGTGCGAAGGGAGTTTGCCAAGGATGTCGCGTGGGAGGAAGGTTGATGAGTCGTTCGGGGTAGAGGACACCGAAATGCGGATATGGAATCCGCGCATTAATCCAGACGTGATGGGGAGAGGGAGAGAGGGTCCGTCTGATGGCGATCACCGTTCCTTCACTCTTGCCCTCACTGGAATTGTCACCGCAAATACCACCGGATTCTTGGCCAGAATGAGGGTCAGCGTTTTGAGTACCGTGAGTAGTGGGTACTGAATGATTACAGATTGCTGTTCAAGGTTGCTGCCATGGGGAACTGGACGCCATCTACGAGGAAATCGCACGCCAGGACGAACAGGATGGAAAGAAAACAGAGTTGCTCATAATTTGCGGCGATTTCGAAGCCATTCGGAATCGAGGAGACCTTGAGGCCATGGCCGTACCGGACAAGTACAAGCATATGCAGACATTCTGGAAGTGCGTAAGGCCCAGCCTATTCTTGATCCCCTTTTTAACATGGCCCAGGTATTATTGTGGCGAAAGAGTAGCACCTGTGCTTACCATATTCATCGGCGGAAACCATGAAGCGTCGAACTACCTATGGGAGCTTTATCATGGCGGCTGGGCAGCCCCAAACATCTTCTACCTTGGACATGCAGGATGCGTGCGCGTCAATGGCCTTCGTATTGCTGGCGCGTCGGGTATCTTCAAGGGATACAACTTTAGAACTGGACATCATGAGCATCCCCCATACGATTCAAACACCATGCGAAGCTGTTACCACATTCGCGAATTCAACACTCGCAGGTTGTCTTTGGTGCGTTCACCATCCCTGCCTAACTAACTTGTATTGACTTATGTCTAGTTATCCAGTCCGGAGATCTTCCTGTCGCATGACTGGCCACAAGGGATTGAGCAATATGGCGATGTCGACCGCCTCCTACGCAAAAAGCCATTCTGGAAAGAAGAAGTGCGCAATGGGACCCTAGGCTCCCCACCCCTCACCAGCCTTCTCCATACACTCACGCCTGGATATTGGTTCGCCGCGCATATGCACGCTGCCTTCCGTGCTACAGTGCATCATGGTCCTGCGCCGACGCCCGCACCCGAGGAACTCAAAAATCCTGACGAGATCACCATCGACGACGACGAATTTGATGACCCCGCGCCTGCACCCGAACCTACTGCTGCACCAGCCCCAACATCATCTTCAGAGGCAGCAGCCTCCGCACCTGCACCTGCACATCCAGAAACAAGATTCCTTGCACTCGACAAATGCCTCCCCAAGCGCAAATTCCTAGAAATATTGGACATTTCTGCGCCGGAAGAATCTATACCTGACCAGCAGCCGTCGTTCACATTTGATGCAGAATGGCTGGCCATTACACGCGCATTCGCACCGTACTTTTCCACCGCAAAGCACCAGCGCGCATTCCCTTTGGAGGCTCCCATTCGCGAGGTCATTGCACGGGAGATGGAGTGGGTAAAGACGAATTTAGGGACGGCGACCTCAGCAGAACCATCAACGCAGTTGGATTCGACAGCGTCATCTTCCAATTCACCTGAATATGTAAAACTCAAGCCGATATCATCTATCCTGCAGTTCGCTGTCACCGCGCCTGTACACGTCCCTGGCGAGGAGAAGGGCCCCAAGCCTCCACAGCCCGGTCTATTCCCAAATCCACAAACCCGCGCCTTCTGCGCGATGCTTCAAATCCAGGACAGAATCAATCCGTCCTAGGGAAGGCCTCGCAAGTATCTCAGGGAAAATGGCCAAATGTGTAACAGATTTTCATGGGCTTGTTTGGGCCGACTCGTGTAAGTATGTGTGTACTACTACTACCAACTCATATCTTGAACCCACCTGCCAGTCCCATCACGTTCTCTGGATCGACCCGTGCCTTCACTTCCTTCAACTTCTCCAGGTTGACCCCGTAGATTTTCTCCAGAGGTGTGTCGAAGATGGCATAGTTCGGATACAACGGCGCATTGGACAAATCCTGTCCGTCCGCGGTGGCTGCGGTCGATATCTGCTCATTGATAGCTTCGTGCGTTGTTTCATCCGCCGAGGACAGACTCCATGAGTACTATATGTTCAGTGGTAGGTACATGTCATCGCGAGTGTGCGGGACAATGGGAGAAGACAACACGTGATTGTCCTAAATACTAATAGGGAGCTAAAGAACGCTAACCAGTAAGACGATTTTGCATTTGGTTAGCACTTCTGATCCCAGCCAAATCGAAGAATGAGTTAGAGCTATCCAATTATCCTTGCGGGCATTGGACTGTGGGAACATAAAATGATACCATGGTCTTCTTCTGCATCAGTCACTATGCAGCACAAAGATATATTCTAGCGGAGTAACATGTGCATTGAGACTCTGCGCCCGATTCATGGTCTACATATGTGTCTTTTTAACCTCGGAATCGAAATGTCGACTTTGTTTGCCGGCGGGTCAACCCCGCAATCGACTCCGATCATAGAAGCGTGTTTGTTGTTCGACCACCATTATACTAGGGCAAAAGACACTCATAGTACGAAATTTTCTATCTGTTCTTTCGCCAGTTGATTTGGATTATAGATGGCCGAAGACTGCTTCGCATGCGCGTTCAACACAGCCGAGCTCAAACTGAACGAACAGGTGGATGAAGTTATAGGTCTGATTCACCCTTTGCTTAGGACGAACGACGCTCCTGGTCAAGACCACCGCGCAATTCGACAATTCAGGGATGATGCGAATGCCCACCTCGAAAAGTTGGACAGAGTCCAGAAAGCGGGGGAAGAATTGGTTGGCAGGGTTGTCCGTGCTCGTCAGCGTCTTCGTAGGGGCGTCGAGCTATCCACAAGGGTCCTACATCCTCTACGAGATGCGCCAGTGGATGTACTCATCATGATATTCGAATGGTGTTCGGGGGACCATCACCATCTCGACACTTCGCTGGCGCCATGGTCGATTTCCCAGGTCTGCCGTCGCTGGCGTGAAATTGCGCTTTCTCATGCCCCTCTTTGGACGCACCTTTCGTATTCGAAGGAACTCGCGCATCCAGACGACCACTACATCATGCTATTGCACCTCTGCATCCGCCGCTCCGTGAACTGCAGACTTCAAATCGCCTTTTCTGACTATGAGGACACCTTTTTCTTCATGGTCCTCCCGCAATCAGAGAGATGGGAGGTTGTTCACGCGCGTCCATCTCACCGTATGTTGGGCATAATGGAAAAAATGACATTCCCGAGCCTCAAGCAACTCTTTATCCGCTTGCCAGTCGTCCTGGCTCGCCCGGTGCAGCTCGACGCACCTGGCATAGAGGTGGTAGACGCTCAGAGGGTGGATCTACGCTATAACTGGAGGACCATTCGATTTTGCCGCTCGTATCCCGTCCCCGTTGCTCAATTGCATCGCATTGAAATCCTGGACATCACCTTCGATGAATCGTTATACTCGCTTAAGCCGGGGTCATTCACTCTCCCGTATCTACGTGTCGCAAACCTCATACAAGAGGGTCCTCCGGAGGATGGCTGTTCTGGATATATCAAGCATTTCTTTGACTGTGTCACGATGCCAATGCTACAAAAGGTCTCTTTGAGGGATGACGGAGACGACTGGTCGGACTATCATCTACTCGATTCCGCGCGCATTCCAAAGACTCTCCAATGGGTTCAAGTGGACACATCGGACCCAGAGTGGGACTATACCACCAGGCGGGCCGTCATGTTCCTCAAGAATACGCCAAATGTACACACGATCGCTGGCCAGACTTTCCCCAACATCCCCTTTGCAGACTTGGATTTGGATGGCCCCGTCAGGCTACTCCCAAACCTGAGGCATTTTTATGTCTGTAAGATGGATATAGACAGCCCAGAGCTCATCGCGCTGATCAAATCCCGTCACGAGCATGGTAGTCCTCTATCTGAAATATGGTACTGCAAAGCAGTTTGGGACGCTGCCAGGTCTACGCTGGAGGACCTGGAGGACAGGACCCAGCAGTACGGAGTGAAGTTGGTTTTGAAAGAATCTGAAGTGTCTATGCTGGACGAGGAGGGATGGGGTGATGAATATTGGAATGCACAACAAGCTTTTATATGATGTACGATTTTCTTCTGACCGCCGTAAACCCTGGATAATGAACAAAAGTATAATATTTCCCTTTCAGTAGGCCATGCTTCCCTCTCAAAGTTGGGTAATGTCGCTGGTGGCGTAGAGGCAGTACTAACCACCAGGATATCAGTACAGAAGTTTTCAACAAGGTGGCAAAGCAGACGTACCGTGCTGTCGGGGCCACTTCCGATCTTGGTGGGCTCATCGCCGTCATCGTTGCCCTTGTAGCGCACACAGATATCATTGACATCGTCAACCTGGGTCGTGCGGATCTTCGCTGTGTCTCCGTAGTTTCTGGATAGCGGACAATCAATGGGATGGTTCAATCAGCAGAGGTATACGCACGAGTTGATTCCAACAAGAGCGCTGCCGTCGACAGCCCAAACATCGTTGAGCTGGACATGACGCTCGTACATGGTGCCGCAGTTACCGCACTGGAGGACCGTCAGGTCTTGAAAGGTGATGTTCAACGAGAGGGCGTACGCTGCGGTACAACTTTCCAAAGTCTTCAACGTAGAACGAGTTGATGACGACTGTTCCACCACCGTTGTGCTGAACGACCTTGTCATCGGCGTGCTTCGCCTACATGACAATGTTAATCCGTGTACGCAAGTTGGGTTAGATGAACGCACTCCGCCGTAGTTGATGTGCGAGGTGCCAGACTTCTGTTTGATGGTAATGGCATCTTCGCAGACATCCTATCAAAACCAATAGGTCAACAACGAGAACTTATGATGGGCACTGCGTCCTCGGGGCTCACCTCGAAGTAGACATGGTCAAGCGTGCATGAGCCCAAACAGTGGACGCCCTCGGCCTGGTTAGGACCAATGACAACGCGGCTGAGGGTGGCGCCCTCCTCGAGAAGGAAGACAGCGTCAGCGTCACCACCCTCAGATTGCCCAGTGCAGGCTCCAGATCCACGGTCGTAGCGCGTGTACGCAGAGTCGGGGGTGAACGTCTGGCCCGCCTTGACGGTGATTGGGGAGCTCAGACTGGACGTCTTGGGAGGAGTCGGGAAGACGTTGGTCGCAGTTCGACGCAGGATTCTGCAAAGCCGGTTCAGTTGGTGTGATCGACCAGACGTTGTTGTACTCACTCTCCGCTGGTGCTGGCTGGTGTTGCAGCAGCAAAGGCAGCGAGAGCGACAAAGGAGACAGCGGTGGCGAACATGTTGAGGTAGGAGACGTGAGCAGTAGGAACTGAGGACTCTGGAGTGGTACTGATATTCTTCTCATGCTTTTATACTCGCAAGGAATCGTGTGCGTCCCTTTCCAACCGCCAGGCAGATGTGTTTACCGAAGCATAACCATATTTTAACCGATAACAGTGGTGAACGACTGCCATTAGGACAGGTCCTGTCCTCGTCTGGAACCTGGAAGAGACTGTGATGCCGAAAGAAACTTCGCATCAGCTCAGGGACACAATAGGACTTTCAACCTAAGCCACGCGAGTGAAAAATCCCGAGGTACACAAAGAAGCTCACCATGTGGGATAAGGGAGAATACTATCCTCGTGCTAGACAACATATTTGTGCTTCTGTAGTTCTAGAAGACATTTCTCACTCTTCGACCAGCAGTCGGGGAACTCTGTGTGCGACTCTAGGCCAACTTCACGAACTAGTGGAACAACATAGCTGTTCGAGTATGTTCTCTCGACGTAGGTTGTATGTGGTTCACGGCACGGCGGCCCACCCGTGCCGATGAGTGAGCCGTGGTGAAGTTCGTGATACCAGTCAGCTGAAAACCAAATGGACAGTTTGCTTCGAAGGATAAACATGGCTGTGTCTGATATTCGATACTAGTCATTGAAGCAGCCCAGCTGACTGAGTTTTTTCGCCCTGCAGGCCCACCGCGTGCAGTTCACGTGTATCTGGATTCCTAGTAGAGCGCAGAGCACAAAATCCAGGGCAAATGTTTGGTGAATGCGGAGAAATAAAGCAACCGACTCTACTCTATTTGCTTGTTACTGCCTGTCTCGTTGGCCAGCAAAATCTCTCGGTCCGCCCGCAAGACGTCGTATGGTACAGATACAAGGCATAACCCATAAGTACTGGTCACGGATAGTCGTACATCGATCGTGAGTGGCACCGGTCCGACGCAGTAGTTTCGATCCTCACCCAAAGTCAGTGCAAGGAGAAGGAACACAAGAAGCCACCCTCGGCTGCATTTTGGATTTCTTTCTAGCAGTACTCAGGTAGGAATTATACCCCAGCGAGGTGCCTATCAGGCGCTGCACATACAGGACGCGATGCGCACACTAGTAGTGCCAATCGGTGGGTTGAACCGCGGACTCGCTGTTTCTATCCCTTACGATACAAGGAGAACAGGAACTGGATGCAAGTGCCCTATGTGCGCTATGTAGCCTTCCGGGGTGTCGGACAACCGCCCATTGACACTCAAGAGGTTCTGCGATTGCATCGCTCCAGTGGATGCCTGGTTGTCGCCTTCATCCCGAAAGCTGATGTCAGAGGCGGTGTTGAGAGGCCTGGTGTGTCGGCCAACCCCTTGGTATCCGAGTATGTACTGCAGAGCTTGTCTGACAGACCTGCAGAGTTGCCGAGTCGGGTTTCTTGAGGCCAAAGTACAACTTTGCCATTCGACACTATAGCACTTTTAGCAACGAAACTTCATATCAAAATACAAGTACATGGTACGATAGTCAAATACAGATAGATATTTCGAGACAATACCCCGCCATGTCACAAGCAACAACTTGCACATCAGTAGCGTCAGTCTCTTGAGATTACTTTCCAACAAAGGTCCAGACTCCAGTTTGGCGCCTAGTAGTGTCGACGCCCCCGGACTCTGCCTGCTCCATGCGAAGGCGCTTAGGTGTTTTCTTCTTGCCCTCCGCAATGCGTCGCTTCTCAAAGTACTTGTACGCACAATAGTACGTGCCATTTGTGGACCCGCCGTAAGGTCCGCTTTGCTTCACTTGACCCAATATCAGAACATGAAAAGAGTGAAGAAAGTGGTGAGGACGCACTGAACCTGCGATACGAATTGCTGTTGACATCACCTATCTCTGCCAACCAGGACGTGACCTTGAAGCCGGGCTCCTTGAGCAAAGCATTTATCTTGCGGCGGATATCATTGCAGTCATCGCTATGGAGAGCATTAGTAGTAACCGATTAGGTGGTGGCTATGACGCACTAAATTGGGACGTCGTCCTCGCCGTTCTCATCCTCGCCTTCGAGACGGATCTCGTGCCAGCTCAGCGGCCGTCCTTCGTCATCCGTCGGCCGTCCCGCCGCTCCTTTCTTGCCTTTGGCTGGCGTAGTCTTGGTCTTCTTCGCTGGCGGCGGCGACGCGTCTCGTTCCCCAGACCCTTCCGCAAAGTCCTCGTCGTCGAAGGCGTCAGATTTGCGCTTGGGAGGCATATGAGCCAAATCAATTGGGAGTTTGGGTTCGATGGTAGTGGTGGTAGTGATGCAAGAACAAGCTCGGGAGTCGGCATGGAATTGCATTTATACGCGGCGCATTAAGCTTTGATCACGTGCATCATCGAGACCACTGACGTCACGCGCCAGGCGCGAACTCGGGCGCACGCTGCTGGGCCCCGGCCTGTGCCCACTGCAAAGTGGGCCTGTCTAGAAATTGTGCCGCTAACTTATGTGAACTGTAGAGTCAGAAATGGCGCGGCAACGCTGTAGGAGACGGACCTGGTGTCACTGTGTCAACGATAGTCACTACCCTTGCTACAATTGCATCACATCGTCGAGCAGATGCCAATGCAGCGCATTCTAAACCTGTGACATAGACATCTGATGCTTTCATTCAAAGCCAGAGGCATGTCGGCCTGCGTGGACTGTTGAAAGCATAATGTTCATCGACTTTTCAGAACAGACTTGATGCTGTGTACAAGTGCAATGAATGTCCGTCGTTGCATTTCCTATGGTTCGCCAGCCCGAGTCAGTACATTTTAACAGATCTATTGGTACAAGTGCAAGGTACAAGCAGGACAAATACATCAATCGGTGTTCATAGCAGTATCAGCGGCATCCTCGAGCGGCGCAACGTCTGTCTTTGGTCGTAGAGAAAAGATGACATCCTTCAGTACTTGCGCAATAAGACCGTGTTGCGCCTCGACCGCGATGCGCGTGCTAAAAAGAGGTGAGCGCTAGCCAAACTACGGCAAGGAAAGCGCACCTGTCTTTGACGCCCTTCGTGAGCTGGTTGTCCTCTTTCTCCTTCTCCTTCTTTTTCTCGTCCTTTTCCTTGCCTTTGCTGCTGCCCTCCTTCTCTACAAGAGAAGGCACCTGCGCGCGTGTCCCTGCGACGGCGCTCTGCGCCTTGGACATCTTCGCGTGCAAGTCAGTGAGCTGGGAGACGGCATATGCCCTGTTCTATGCGGCCATCAGTAAAGAGCTGTTGGCGAAGACCTTTCACGCACCGATATCAAAGGGCTCTGACTAAGTGTATTGACCCAGTACTTGTTCCAGAGGAGACCGAGCAGTTCATTATCCAGCGACGACTTGAATATTTCGACTTCAAGCTGGTAGTATTGGTTCGCGTGGACACCAAAGTCCTCGATCTTGCTCAATGGGATGGACTGATACTCAGACGCGGCTACATTTGGTGGCTTGTAATCTTCAGGATACGTGCGGAACGCGCCGATGTCGACCTTGCCAGCGGATATGGTGCGGTTGGGGTCGATGACTACGGCCACGAATGGATCTTGGAACTTCTGGTTGTTGTTCTGGGTGTTGACATCGATTCCAGACAGCCAGCAGCCATAGCCTGGGTGTGAGTGGTACCATCCGACCGCATTCTCGTATCTTTGTGCCTACTAGACGTTGGGTAAGAGGGTCTAGCGCGCAGATTGCGGCGCACCTTTTCCGAGTCCTGGATGTACTGAACCATGTATTCGTTGGCTTCATTTGCAGCGTTGACACGCGTCTCCGTTCCCTGTACTGGCAAAGCAAAGGAATCCATGACGACAAATGCATCGCCGACGACCTTGCCCTGCATGAGGCCCATAATCTCGTAGGGTACACCAGATCGTGCATGGATGACCTGCTCTAGTTAGCCAATGGCCCGTGCATGGAGTAGATAACTTCAAACCATTTTGATCAGAGCGACCGCTGAGATGCGACATTTCTTGAAGTGATGTGGACTGAAGTACTCTGTGAGCTCGGCGATACGGCCACTGATGGACAGACACACTCTTTCGCCCAAGGCGCCTCGCGGTTGAAGCGCCGGTCTTCATCTTTATCGTATCTGTATATCGCATCGTCCGGGGATATCTCGGTTATATTGTTGGTCAATGAGAACGACTTGAGCGCCGTCGAAGACGACGCCATAGTGAATGCTGAAAGTCAAGTCGGTAGTGGCTGTGTGCAATGTTTGGTCGTTCCCTGAAGTAGTCGCTAACCAAATATAGCGCCACATTTACCTTTGAGCCATTTTCAGGGACATTTTCTCTTGGAGATTTATCCTGCGCTTACGTGACCTGTGTCTCCGTGTCACTATATGCATAATAATGCAGCAGGCTACCTTTGCCAAGGCAATAATGCAGTACAGTATACCATTTATAGCTTCGGTGGGACGGCCCGGTGGTTGAATCCGAATGCCCGTGGCTGTATGAGCCTGTATCTCTCTTTCTATCACAACCACTACAGACACTTCCAAATTCTTGTTTTTGCCGTACGGATTATTCCTGCAGCAGGCATAACTTCACTCGACGAAGCCCCAGATTCTTCAGCTCTCCAATAGCATGAGTGGAAGAAGGTCCAAAGCTATCGCATGTGCAAGCTGTTGGTAATCCACCTCTAGCGCTCAAAGGTCTTCATTTAACACACAATCATTAGGCCGTAGATCAAAAACACGGTGTGAAGTGCTCAAACCTACACTCAAGCGCTGCCATCGATGTGATGTTATTGGTGTCTCTTGCTCGTACGAAGCAGCTCAAGGACCACCAACACCACCCCCGAATCCCCTCGATGACTCTAGTCCTACAAGTCGTATCATGCGTCGTTTCAGGAAGGATGATGAGCCAACATTCGCATTGCCTTCGCCAGCGTCAGACCATACTTCTCCTGGCAGCTCGACTTCCTCGAATACAGGCAGCGCCTCGACGCCGTGGCAGCCACCAGTGTTGTTAGGTATTCCGAACGTATCCAACCCCGGAAAGATCAGACATATGTGGGCATTCATTCCACAGGCCCTCGACTGGTCAGCACCTCTTGTCGCCATCCAGACGCTTGCCCAGCAAGAAACAGTCCCAACACCCCCCGTGGCGGCGAACGACACTGCTCTCGAAGACATCCTCTCACTTCTGGAGATTGACCGTCTGCTTGAAATGCACGACTTGTCTATTATCTGCCTCCCCGGTCATTCTGACCCTAGCACAGGTTTCAGACGACATACACAGCATGGCTCAACTTCACGCCTCTGCGTGGGCCGTTTATAGATCTTGTCTGCTGCACTATTGCTATGAGGCATGTGGGACCGACCGCCCGCCTGGAAAAGCTTGTCGAAGAAAGGCTCGCTCGAATGGTCTTCAATACGACGCTCGTAGAGACTCTCGAGGCGATTCAAGGCTTAATCATTCTGTCACTGTGGCATGGCGATGGCAACGCGCTCATTGGAATTGCAGCAAATATCGCCATCAATTCCTTATTCAAGGAGGCTTGTGCTGGCGTGCAGAAGGCGCGCGCTCAGGGTACTCCCGAGCACGACCTAGCAGCCCTTAAGGATCGCGCGCGTTTGGTATGTTCTTGGGCCTCGCTATGCGCCGGCTCTCATTCATAACCCTTCAGTGGCTAGTACTCGCGAATACCGAGTCGTGGTTCGTACACATTCGGAGGCCTGAACTAGACTGACACATCACCCAGGTTGAGTATGGGCACTCACCGCAGACCTTCGTCCAGCCGCGCACAATGCGACACCACATTCTATGCCGCCACCACACCAGAAAGTCCTGAAGAAGGCCAACAATTTCGAATACGGCTGATGGGCGAACTATTCAATGTCACACAAAGAGGACTGTCAGTGAAGCCCGCGCCTGCATCCGAGTTCGATCCGGCCTACAACCAGCTTAATGAAGCATTGGACGAGTTGGAATCGCTCATCAGGCTCATACTGCCACTTTCCGGTGTGTTTAGCGTTTCCAAGGTCGGCGTAGCACTAACCAGTACAAGTGGTATGCGACCACGACCGATTCAACTATCACATCCTGCAATGTATCGCACACTCTTGCCGGACGTTTGTGCTCCAGCGTGGGTTTTACCTCGCGCACGCTTCGTACGGCGATAGGGACCTTTCTCAGACGCCTCTCTGGTTCCTTGAGCTGAAGGTGAACGGGAAAAGTATATTAGTCGAATGGGGCCAACAAATGATACGTTCCAGCGAGGCCCTGCTTACGACCTTCCTGCAGTGCGATAGCACAGGATCACTCCTCGGGACATGTCCTGATGTTTTGTTCACCGCGCTGGGATTCGCCGCGAGCGTTGTTATTGGGATGCGCATCTATGCCGAAGAGAGGATGGGGGTTGACTTCCGCGGCCCAGGCAAGAAGCTTCTCCAAGTCACAATTGCAACGCTCGAACGCATTGCGTTAAGCGAGAACCATAGTGCAATGAAGATAGCGAAGGTTATTAGGATGATGCTTGGGATATGGATGGAACAGCGGAAAGAGTTTACTCAGCCCGCCCCCAACCCTTCAACTGGGATAAATGGAGAAATTCCAGCGTACATGATGGACGATCTACAATTTTGGAATAATCTGCTTGCTTCGGTGCCCCCACATAATGATACTTCTGTACTATAGCAGCTTGCTAGATTAAATATATCATTGTTTCCTTCCTTTGGTTGTCCTTTGGGCCGAAGATAGGACAGGAAGTATCCGACTTTCGACCTCGGTTGTGTACATAATCACAATGAGAGCCTATAGAGGTACTCGGTCGATCAAATGTCAATCACTATGCATGCGCGAGTGCCCATTCGGTATCTTCCGGCATACAGAGCAGGTTTTTATCATGACATTTCCCATTGTATATGGTGCTCCCGCTTACTCCCATGCTCATCATTCAGCACAATCAAGTGCGCTACTCTCGAACCTGACAAGACATCAGCTTCACGGTTCACAACTAATGTGCCTTGCTCACCAAGTACATGCACCGAAATGTCCACTGCTGGGTCATAGCTAGCGTTCCAAGATTGAAGGTCCTCTAGTGCGTTGAAATATCGAGCGCCGACGTTACCATTAGCTCGCGGTTCATAGATTACATCCTCCAGACATTTGAGCCACACAATCACCCGCTGCAAGCGACCCGCTTCGCGTCGAACCTGAATGGCGTCTCGAAGACCAATGACCGCAGAGCGAACGCCAAAAAACGATTGAGGCGGTCCAACTGAGAGATGCATTATGTTGATGGTGTGTAAAAGTGGAAGAGACTGCACGTCGCGCAGAATGGAGAGCAGAGTCAAGAAGGGGTTTGTGTCATGGCCGATATCGGATGAGTCGATGGCAAGGTACTCGACAGCGTTCAAGATTGGGCATAGCGTTGGTAAAAGGCGTATGTCGTGCAATACAGGCGCAGCGACAGTCGAAAAGGTATGAAGACGGCAAGCCGACCTCTGGAAAAAGAGGTCAAGGCATGTGTGGTGTTCGGGGCACAACTTGATGTGCAACTTGGCAAGCGACGGCAGCGTCAACCACTTGACCAAGCAAGGTGGGTGATCGGTTCTGAGCTCAATGACATGTTGGAGGGTAGTGGGCACAATTCCTGCATTGTTGGAGCTTCCCGCGTCGTTCCAGTCCCCACCACCCATTATGGCAATGTAGCGCAGAGATTTGCAGAGGAGCAATGTCTGTATCCAGACCGACGACTCGAGACGCACTTGAATGGAAATGCTGGTCAAACGAGAAGGAAGGACAAGTTGATCAATCCAATGACACCGTAGCTTTTGAAGAGACGGCGCGGCTATCATGGGCGCGAAGTCGAATTCTGATTTGCCAACCGCTAGAATGTCTGCCTCTCGCAGCTCCTGAAGGTTGCCACGAGCTTGCATGAGCGATGTAGCAAAGCGAATCCCCTTCGGTGTCGATACCTGGAGCTTGATGGCCCGCCATCGTGGACTTGTTGCCACAATCTGACTAGCAAGCTCGACTTCCGGGGATAATATGGGGTCATTCTGGTCTCGAGTCACTCCCTCTGCTGTTTCCGTACTGTTGTCTTCGAGCGAGTGGCGCAGAAACATAGAAAGATCAAGTAAACTGCCTCGCGCGTTGTGAATGGCCAGAGCAAAGAGAGACGATATGTATCTGTGAGAAACAATGGTGCCTCCGTCGAGTGCGTCATTCATCGATATCCAAAGTACAATGGTGGTCCAGAGGCTTGCATCGCCGAGGGCGGCCTCCCGCCAGAGGGTGCAAACGTGGATGGTGTCCAGCTGGATGCAACGGGTTCTGTGTTCAATGACGAGACGCCCTTCTGTAGCATGATGGAATATTTGTAGAAGTATCTCTGGTGGGAGTATGGTTGAAATTTCTGGCGACAGCATGATGGTAAGAGTCAAGAGGCACTTGGACTTGCGATCGAGCGGAGAATCTCACTGCTTCTCAACAGCGTTCCACTGGAAGCAACAGTCTCATCCAAGCAGAAAGTCCATGATTTTCGAAGTGCCAGTCACAGACATTTTGCTGATTTAATACTCGGTTTGTTAATGCTATACATACTCTTATAGACGACGTCCACGACCCGATTCTTTAAACTTGCTCAGTATTCATCCACTCTCGGCCTCTTGCGTGGGCCATCTGGTATCGGCGTCGTCCCTCCTACATGCTGTTGCACAAACGCTGGATTAAAATGACCAGCGCCCATTCCCGTAACGGCGGGCATACCTAGTAATACACAGAAAGCCAGTCATAAGCACACCAATAGCCAAGTCCGTAATAAGCTAAACATTCATACCCATTCCGCCACCGCGCATGGCACCACCTCGTCCCCGGAAGTTGCCTCCCCCGCTGAAGCCTGCCGCACCATTAAAATTGCCCCCGCCGTAGTTGACCCCGCCACCATTGAGCATGCCCATGTTCATACCTGGCAGCATACCCATACCCATCGCCGCCATGGGGTTCATCATTCCACCCCGCATCATACCACCGCGCATAGCACTATTGCCACGGAAATTGCCCCCACCACGTCCATTCGTGTTAGGCGTACCCTGGACACCATTTCGAGCGGGAGGTTCTAGACGACGTATGAGCTGCAGACGAAATGGTGAGATTGAAACACGCGTACCCTTTGGTAGCGTGCGGTACGGGTTGCCCAAGGAAGAGCTCGTAAATTGTGCAGATGCTCGACGGCCCTGGAAATCGCTGAAGGAGGGTCAGATACACGCGGCTGGCTGTATGTGGAAGTTAAAACGAACTTGTTCTCAAACCAATATTTGAGGTTGTTCGCTGCTTGCGAGGTGTGGCATTCGACCCATGCCATGCTGTAGCCAAGATCAACAACAGAAGTAGATGCCAAAAACAAGGCGTACCCTTTACTCTTGCCGTTGACCTTGTGCTCGCAGAAGGTGATGTCCTTGTAGGACAGCATGACACCCGCAACCTCTGCAACGCGTAGTACATCTTCGTCGGTTGTCCACTATGAGCCACAAATCAGAGTGCGCAATTGGGACAGCGGTGTCACGTACCCATTGGAGATCGGCGAGGTAGAGCGCGTCGTTCTCGTCTGATGAGCCTGCAGCGTAGGGGATTTGTTCGAACTGAGCGGGGCTGGACGCGTTTAGCGAGTTGGCGCGTGCAGATGGAGCAGAGTTATAGACAACATCGTCTTCATCGCGTTGGCGCTTGTCACCGGTGCGAGGGTCAGGCGAGGACGAATGCGTAGGGATATCGGCCTATGGAATAGAAAGCGCATACAGTCAACTTTGACTCCATGGCATGAATCAAAGACGCACCTCCGACTTGTTGACCTCCTCGCCATAGTAGTCGTAGTCTTCTTCCTTCATTGCGGGGATGATAAAAATGCTCAGAACAACTTAGGCGCTACAGGTTGGATATCAAGAAAATGGTTGGCGAGAACGAATACAGGCGGTGGAGTATGTCTAGGCCTCCACGATTGTATACAGCGTGTGAGAGGACGCAATAAAATACGGGAAACACGAACGACAACGACGGTGAGAAGCGAAAGAGCGCGATGGGAAAGCGCTGATCGAATTACTTAGGCTGATTTGTGTGGCCGTGTTAGGTACGAAGGTCAACGCGATCGAGATTAGATTGCAACTGCGCAGTCTGCATCTCCACGGGGTGTCTACCTGCGTCCATGGCCAATTCTCGACGCGTACGCGGGGGCGGCCCTCCCCTTCTATCACACAGGACGTACTCTGGATTAACAACGCCGCATCGTTGGATAGGATGAACTCTGGTGGAAGATCGTCGGGCCGAGGATGATTGTACCTTTAGCCTTCTGCCAAGGAAACCTGCATAAAAAGGAGAACAGACTTCTGTCGGACGCCCACCACGCTCTTTTCATCCATGGCCACTTCGTCCGTTACCACCATCGCCGCGGCGCCGTCAATGCTCGTGCACTTCGCGCGCGAGTGTGCAGTTATTCTGCTCATCTCCTACCCGACCCTCCTCTTCCTCATCGGCGTCTATCCTGGCCTCCATTTTCTCTCGGGCGTGTCGATCGTATTCCTCTTTGCCCTCACGAGCGCCAGCACGGTTGTCATATCCGCCCTGCTCAGCCTTTTCCTCCTCATGTTCCGACAAAATGGCATTTCACCGGAGGAGCAAGTCGCCGCCTTGGGCTTTGTGGACCAGAAGAGCACGTTATCGTCGTACGAAAGGGCTGCCTGTGATGTCAAGCTACCCGTAGACGGAGCAGTGTAACGACTCGTGCGTGCTTTATGCTCTTCGACCTGGACTCTTCTCACCGACCAGATAGATCACGATATCCATATACCTCATCCTCGCTCTTTCTTCGCTTGTCTTTTGGGATACTTTTTGGGAATCAAGTTGTCGGGCCATATTGTTATACGTCGTTCATTCCCTACCGCTGTACCATCTGTTATCCATTTGTATACCTCCAACCCATGTTCTCGCCGTTTCCAGTCTATCAACGCAGACCATTCGTCGCCATATTGCAATGATGGGTTGCAGACCGCACCGCGCAATGCATGCGATGCTTTGGCGAACACCTGATTAAAGTGCCTGCGATGTGTGATGCAGCCACATGCTTGCACCGTGAAGCGGGATTTTGAGCAGTGTCCAATCTGCCCTTTTGCTTGTATTTGACAAATCTGAACCCCGGTGGCCTGACAATGCACATATAAAAACCGGCTTCAAGTGCATGGTAGTCTGTTTGCCTCCGAGTCCTTATTGTGTGGATCTCTTTGAATCAAACAAATGACATCATCTTCCAAAACATATAAATACATTGCCTGAGGTGATCGGGAATTCTGACTCACCTTCTTTCATTCCCATCACAACCACCAAACCAGTAAGCCCTTTTCTGTCTTCCTGTACATTTTAGCTTAGTCTTTCAAAGACATCATGCCTCTTCCAAAAGAGCTCAAGCGGAATTATCACCCTCCTGCCAATCCCATCTACATTGAGCCACCCACATACAGTGATGGTGATTCGGCACGTTGGCCTACACAGCTCAGTGAGGGCTCCCGGGTCAATCCGTACAAAGGAATCCGGCTTGAAACTTGGGAGCATATTCCGGTCAATACTAGTCTCTCAGTTGCCTGGCAGAGCATGATCGGCCAGACTTGGGCGGATAGACTGCAGCTGAAGGGGAATAGACGAAGCTATATGCTAAGTCAATGGCCCAAAGGATATCGACTTTTTGTTCACAAGAAATTTCGTGACGATGGGACGACAAGAGAAGATCCATATCTTTTTGGTCAGAAAATTTCTTTTTGCAAATGAAATAAGGCTAATTTGATCTTTTCTTCATAAGGTGGCTCTGGGCGCTACTCAAGTGCACATGAGTTTTATGCACACTTTGTCGCTCTCAAATTGGGAACACTCAAGAACTGTCCATGCCAATGTTGCACGTCCACAACATCTCAGAAACTTATCAACAAAGGTTTTGCAGAAGTGAGTGTTGTGCGACGTGCAGGCACTGGACTTCATAAACTGCACGAAACGCACAAACCCTACGAACATCCAAATGCTGGTTCATCAGTTACACTGCCCCCTTCATCACCACCTCCAGTACACTTTCAGCCAGGACAACTGGTGTGGATCTGTTTGGGAAGGTCTGTCCTTGGACAGAATCCAGGGGAGACATATTGGCCTGCATTGGTTGATGAGCATTGTGCGCCAGAAATCGCAAAGCGCTCGACACACTCTTTTGCGACTGGGAGCAACAGTTACAGAGTTTCTCTGCTCAAGTATCCTGGCAAGGCCAAGGCCAAGGTGGATGTGTCTAAGATTATACCTCATAATTCTTCCTATGCTGGTATGTCAACTCCTTCAAACTTGAAGCTTAACAAACTGATTATAATTTGAAGCTGGTCTGAACCCTATCCCAGGATCTGCTTTTGAGAAAGCATGCCAGGAGGTATCTAGGATTGAACTTGAAGGCTCATTGTAATGCTTAATGACCTGAATGGAAAGGACTTGGTTTATTATATGTGTGTTACATTTGTGCCAACTTGCTTTTGCCTTGATGTGTTCAAGCTGTGCTTTTACTACGCGCATCTCCCTATGCTGCACACATCCTGCCAAGTGTATTCTGGCAACTGACTTGCCAAGTTGTTGCTGTTACATTGCCCTCAACTTGGTCTTGACTCTTGAGCCACTTGCATATTCCAAATGCTATTATTGCATCATGTTAGGACCATGCCCAGGATGGTCAGGATTGGCGTCCGAGATTGAGAAAGGCAAAACCGAGGTGCTATCGGACAAAACAGCCGGTGTAGGTGTTGTTGACCGGTGATACGCTGTGTTTGTACACACGCGTTGAACCACCGAGATTTTGCGATTTTTAGAACTACGAATCATAACGAACGAACTAGAACTAAGATACAACGGACTTGCTATACGAAGCGTCTAACAAGTTTGCGTGCATCGTTT
>KN880790.1:0-20165 GCA_000934385.1 Cylindrobasidium torrendii FP15055 ss-10
GAAGAAGCAGCACCGTAAGGAAAAGGCGAAGATGAGAGCTTTGCATCCCGATGTTCACAGAGATAGCTCTTCTCCCGACAACGACACCCCGTCAAAACCTCCCATGAAGCGTCGTCTCGGTGGACCGCCCCCAGACGATCCTTTTGTTAGCGATGAAGACATCGAGAGACCCCGAAAGAAGGCACGATTCGCCGAGGATCCGACAACTCCCTCTGCGCCGGCCCAGAATCCAGCTCCAGCTGCGACTACCCGCCCGCCTCGTCGTCGACTTGTCTTCCCTGCTGCCATGCAGGAGCCGCGGTACCGCACCTCTCAGGCCGTCGCCGGTCCTGGACCGCGTACTGCAACCAACCGACGTCGCAATGCTCAGACACAGCAGCAGGCTGTGGCAGGCCCATCGGTATCGCCCGTGAAGACTCGCTCCTTCCGCTTTGCAGTGACCGATGCCTCTCGCAGCCGAGCCACCGAATCGACATTCGCATCGCGTGCTCGTTCTCGTGCTCCTACAGATAGCCAGCCTCAGTCTCAGACCTCCGGTCCAGCTCTTCCCAAGGACAAGGGAAAAGACAGGGACAAGGACAAGCCTACTCGCCAGTAGATGACTACCTTGCATTCCGCTTCGCATATCATTCTTTTGCCCAACATCTACGACAACATTCATTGACCTCATTATCATGTTACGACACATCTGTACATTTTCAACACTCATTTTGGATTGTATCCCTCTCTGCATACGCTCACCCTCGTTGACCATCGTCTGTATTTATATTTGTACGTGCTAGACACCACAACACTATTTAATCTCTTATGCATCATAGCAACGAATGAGTCCCACATACTAGAACCAGCTATATGTTTAATCAATATCTTACAGCCGTGCCCTCGTCTTTTCGAGGGGGCATTAAACTCTTGTGTGAACTGGCAAATCGTAGCTCGATTACCTTGCGGTTAGCCCCCCTAGCTAAGACAGCATCGAAAAGCCTGCTTGGCCTGTGTAAAGAGCGCTATTTTACTGATTCTTGTGGAGCCTGTGAGCCTGATAAAAGGACGATCCATGACTTCGTCTTTTTGATACTTATGTAAGCTCCTAGAAATTGCATTGTTGGACTTAGATGATCACGATCTAAGTACAACTCTCGATGTCGACAACTCCCAATCACCCAAAACGAAATACGCAGGAATCGTGTTGGTACAGTAGGTTACATGGAAAACCGACGGTGACTAGAGCAGAGACAGTGCGACCGTCTTCGCCAACAAAAGTACAATAGGTGGAAGGTCAAACAAATGAGGGTATGATAAGTACAGGTAGGGTACAACAACAAATGAGAGTGGGAAACGCGGCGTGGAACATTCTCTGCAGACGGTATACTGTTGCGAGCGAGATAGAAGCGAAATGGTCAATGGTATCGACGGGATAGACGGAAGGGAGGTGTTAAGAGCGCGCTGGCGAACTCTGCGTATGCGTCAGTCCAAGCCAGATCATTGAGTGAACTAGCGACGCACCAAGAATCGAATGCTAGGCTTGAACGGGCGGAGTAGTACGCCGTGTGTCGGTCAGACTCTGAACCCATGTCGGAGCAGTCGTCCTCAAGGAACGAACAGTGCTCGGCGGGCAGGATGTCTAATGACAGAAAACTATGCCTCGCATTCAACGAGCAATGCGCTACTGCGGAGCTTGCCTGTGTCGAGCGACGTTGGATGAGATGCTGGCCGATGGCCGATGAAGAGACCGAAGGAGAGGCAGGAAACCGAAAGGAATGTCCCTCGCTTTCTTCTTCGTCAGAGTCCGTCATGTCGACAAAATCTGAGCCTGGACCAATCTCCTCTGGTGTCGATGGTGGGCTCATATCTACAAGGAACGAGTGTCTGGGGCTGAGGACCGGTGGTGGTATCTGGACTTTGAGTGACAGAGGAAATGGTGAACCTGCCCGTGGTCGGCCTGCATCGCGGCGTGGACTCAACCGGTGACAGGGACGTTCGGTGGCGATATGTGACAACTCGGTTGGCAGATCCTGTGCAGCGTATGGATGACGGGGCCAGCTGATGGGGCCCGCGCGTGGTGGTGATGCTCTCGGCGGGCAGGGAAGTGGGCAAGATGGCGGCGTGCTAGGAGGCCGGCTTGCTAGGTGGGTACGTCGGCTAGCCGATGTTCTGCGAGTCGGACTGGGAGGTGGAGTGAACCGAACAATCTCGACGTTGTCCTTTGCAAATGGATCCTCGAGCGGCGGTCCTGGGATGATGAGTTCTTCGCTGTTGTCCCAATTCGAATCAGAGTATGTTGATGACGTTGGCGTCAACGGAAACGAGGACACTTTCGGTGAACATTGGGACGAACTGCTTGACGGCGAGGACGGGAATGCGACGTTGTACACGGCTCGCGACTCGAGCTCGTGACGTGAAGCAAACGGCAAGAAGGGCATGCCATCACCCGAACCAGCGCGCGCAATTGATACGCTGGGAATGATAGAAGGCACAGTTGATTGGCGTTGTGCGCCTTGTTGAACATCTGCAGACTTGGCTCGAACCCGGACGAGCTGGCGAAACTTGTGGAGAACGGTAGCAGGTCTACGAGACAATGCAGTCGAGAACAACGAGGGCGTGCGATTTGCTGGTGATAAGAGCGACATAGAGACGTCTGGGACATGCTCGAGGTCGAGAGCCTCCTCGACAAGAGAGGTGAAGTCGGCGATGGTGAAAGAAGGAGCGGATGCCATCGGAGGCAGCGACGGTGGTGGAGAGTGTTAGGAAAAAGAAGGAAATGGGCTTGGAGATAAGCAGCTCCGCTTTATACCAAGTTCAACAACAATGAATATCACGATCGACGATCTCAATCTCGCATTGTCTTCTGTCTTCTTTAATTTAGGTTTCTATAACCGAAGTCCGACTCTCAAGGTAACTTTTGCCTCTCTTGCGTCATTTCGGAAAACAACATGCGCGCGGAACGCTATTTGGCTGCTGGTGCTAATCGATCTCTGGCCACGAACAATACGGTGAACACGCGCCTGGAGTATTGAGCACTTGAGGTTGGGCAATAACGACTTGATGTAGCCTGCAACTTTTCCGAATAAATAATTCATGTCGGCAGCGTAACTCTTCCGTCGGTTCTGTTGAAGAGAGAAAGGTTCGAATAGGCGGTACAGCGCGAGCATCGTTCGCCGGGCCTACCATCCTCGACTCAGAGCCGTTGCCCAAAAGCCGAACCGAGTGGCCAGAGCACGACTATGTTCGAGCAAATCACGAGACTCGCGTGTGCGTCTGCTCCATCGTGAAAGAGGCGTGCTTCTTTTGCGATGCGTGCGGACAGGCAATGAGCGCAAAAGGAAGGTGTGCGAGAAACGTGGAAGAGTGATCGGCTGGCAACATCACCACTTCCTCCATGCACCCACGCAATCCGTACAACGTCCAAGTCAATTTCGACGCGCTCAGTGACGCGTACCCGCCGCTCAGAAAGCAGTCTGTCCCGTGAACTTAAACCCGCTGCCCTGTGCTCACCGTCCATCAGCCTGAGCGGGTCTAAAAGGATCATCGACTTCAAGAACGACGCCTCACTCCGGTGCGAACGCCCGATATTTCCGTGTCACACCACAAGTCTCACCAAATTCTCTGTACAGATGTCTGACCCAGGCTCTCTTGCATCGTGATTTCAAGCTGAGTTTGGAATTACCAGACGATCGTTTGTGTCCACCCGTAAGTGTGACGCTGGGAACGTCGTGTTCGCCTGTTCTTGACAGCTAATTGTAGGTACCCAATAGGTCAGGCTCGTTTCTCTCCACCTTTTATCTGTGTTCTGATACCCGAGTAGGCTCAATTATGTCCTCTGGATCGAGGACATCATCGCGACGCAACCTTCTCGGGACGTGAAAGGTGTCGATATGTGCGTGCTCTCTCCTGCCGGTGCAGCATAATGTCATCCGGGGCAGTGGTACTGGCGCGTCCGCAATATACCCTCTGCTTGCATGTAGCCGGAATCCGAGCTGGGCTTTCGTGGCCACAGGTATACACCTTCACTTCGTTTGTTTTGGGAGTCCCAGCTAAGCTCATCACAGAGCTCGACGATTTCTCTTTGAAGTATGCAAAGGAGAACGTCACATTGAACACCCTGGATGGTCGGATCCATACCCTTAAGGCTACGACTTCTGGGCACATTCTGCCCATGGACGCACTGTCCAATGAGCCGTATGTCTGGTCCCATCTACCTGCCAACTTTCGACTGACCTGTATATTAGCATCGACTTTACAATGTGCAACCCACCATTCTATGCGAGCCTAGAAGAGGTAAAGCGCTCAGCAGAGGGCAAGGCGCTCGAACCAAACGCTGTTCGAACTCTCGTTTGTACATACTAACTATGCTGATCTATGAGATAGGCCTGTACTGGCGCACCAGTAGAGATGATCACAGCTGGAGGTGAAGCCGAATTCGTCGGGCGAATGGTTAAGGAAAGCGTGCAACACGGTACACGATGTAGGTCTGTCGACGACTCATTTGATCTTGACTTCGTGTACTAACAAGAGAGTAGGTGGTATACCTCAATGCTTGGCATGCTTTCTTCGGTGACCCATGTCGTTGGAGTCATCAAGGAGCACAATGTTCGTTTCGTGGCCTTTTCTTTGATGCGCTATATGCTCACTTCGAAACCAGATAACAAACTATGCTATAACAGAATTCATCCAAGGACAAACACGACGATGGGCAGTCGGTTGGTCATTTACCAATGAACGTCTTCCGGATGTACGTTCTCTTCTCGGCCAATGTGTTGCTTTGCACACGGATGTTGACTCGATTCCAGAGCATTTCACGTATCAGTAACCCGGGACTTCGTCCGCTCATGCCACCGCACAATACCATAAGGCAGCAAGTCTCTAGCACGGACTGTGTGCAGGGAGTTTTTGATTCCATGTCTGGTATCCACATCACGAAAGAAGGCGAGAGGTCGGTGGTGGTAACGGCGCAAGCAAATACATGGACGCGCAGTGCGCGTCGGAAGCGAAAAAATGTTGACACGCAAATGAAAGTGGACACGGATGGTCAAAGGGACTCTGAGGGAGAGTTGCGCGCAGAACCCGCTTTAGTATGCGCAGTGGAATTGGTGACCACAGGGAATTTGAGTGAAGTCGTCTTCCACTGGAGGAAGGGTGCTGAGCGTAACTTATTTGAAAGTTTTTGTAGTCATATCAGCAGGAAGCTCGTATCCAGGGAGTAGTATCTCTCAAGTGCTAGTAGGGACGAAACATCCCTTAATTATTTGGTGACAGTGGCATTGTACGACAAATCTACAATCTTTTCCTACCAATATCGACATCATCCCATTCAATTCCCAGCACTTTGAATTCAATTCTGCGACAATGTTACAACATGGCCTGCTCACTTCTTATAGTCTTTCCTTTCTTTCCTTTCCTTTTTCCATGTTCCTATTACGCGTAGCGTATGATTTCCCATAGTTAAATAAGTACAGAAGAGCACCCCAACCAGGACTCGAACCTAGATCTCCAATCATTATGGCAGGCGCCAGTCATGGTTCGCCAACCCTCCAGGTTGGAACTTTGACTCGGGCGACTGCCATGATGCTCGGTGTGCTAGTCCACTTACACCATTGGGGCAGTTGGTCAGAACCAAATGGCATCATCAACATCGTAAACGATACAATTATTCCTGCTTTGTCAATGTGGCATTTTGACACAAACACCCTGACCTCAATACTGATAGACCTCTGAGGGACGTCGAACTGTGGTTCGAGTCGTCAAACACATGGATTGAAACTTTGGCCTGGCCGCCACGGGCAGCGATGTGCTAAACTAATTGCACCACCGAGGCAGTGACTGTGACCATGAGCCCAAGACACCAACAAACATGCTCATTTCACATCAGATGAACATCGATACCAATGGCGTTAGCACAATCACCACTTCACACTCGAATACAAATAGTGAAGCCGCTCAACTGAATTGAAGTATCTTCTGACATTCAAAAACCGCCTCCCACGAGCAAGTATAGAAGCTCATGTGAGTCTCGGAATAACTACAAGGGCATCCGCACTTTCATGGAGCAGGACGTATATCAATGTAATTCTTATGCTAATGGAAACTTGGAAAGGCTCGAACCGTGGCTCGGAGGAGCGGCCCGATGGCCGCGATCACCAATTCTCCGAGGCGACTGTTAAAACTTGTCTTCATTCCGCTATATAGTTTCTGGTTTTTGGAACCTACAAGTAGCTTTGATGAGTATGTAGTGCATTGAATCTCAAAGGTAGTTACATCCGTCTAATGTCAAAATCCTCCCATCTACGCATGCCGATTCAGACCTGAGACTGTTGACTCCGAGACGTATTAGCTGCTCAGTGCTGCATCTACTGCAACCACAAATTACAATTCGTCCCACCAGCATAGTTTCAAAGTTTGGTCCAAAGGTTAAGAAGCAATTCCCGCTTGCGAACCATTGATGAGCGCCTGTGCCAAGCCTGAGCGCTTGAGCGCTGAGCAATGAAAGAAATCGCGGAAACATAGACACGCATCGAACGCGAATGGCGAATAGGCGCTTCTTCGGTTTCTTATTACGAACGCTCCCAGGCATTTGTTAACGCCTGTTTCGCAAATGCAATGGTTCGAGCGCTCATAATTCGGATCGAAATTCGGTTCAGCATTTGGCGGACGGCGGGATGTACTGCACCTGCTGGGCGGGCAGCACCTATTCATCACCCGAAAATTCAAGAACAATCGAACACAAAATCACGCATTGATTCTTTAACGATGTTCTCACGTCGTCCGCCATCCAAATCAGTTGCAAAACAGCTGTTAATTGCATGTCGGTACACAGAGAGAAGCTACAGTCATGAATTACAGGAATTGGGAGTGAGGGCAGTATGCATATGGTCAGTAGCGCCTGTCATCGTAGCGGGGACGGTAGTCCTCACGGCTCGGGCGGTCGCGGTAGTCGCGCCTGTCTCGGTCGTCATACCTGTCGCGACGGTCATAGCGGTCACGGTCACGGTCATCGTACCGGCGAGGAGGGGGAGGATAGTCACGAGAATAGCGGTCTCCCCCATATCCACGGGATTCGTATGGGCGGTCGGGGTAACGGCCTGTTCGATGTTTAGGACAACGCTTAATGGAAGTATAGGGGACGACGTACTGCGGGGTGGACCACGGTCAGAACGCTTGGGAGGGCCATAGTACTGGCCAGGAGTAGGGGTACGCGCGCGTCCACGACGAGCCTGCGGCGGGGTTAGCACGCTCTTCAGATTTTTGGGCCAATCTACGCACGCGAGTGATGGTAATAACGCGTCCCCACATTTCCGTGCCATTGAGGGCGGCGATAGCAGCGTCAGCCTCCTCAGGAGTCTCCATGGTCACAAAGGCAAAACCGCGGGACTCGCGGGTGTGGGGGTCGTACATAACGTTGGCTTTCTGGACCTGACCACTCCATGAATATTGGCAAAGAAGAAAGAACCACTGCCACACACCCTGCCCACTTTTGCGAATTCAGCTTCGAGCTCGCGCGTCTCAACGGTGCGGCTGAGCCCCGAGACATGAAGATTGTTTCCAGGGTTCGTTTCTCCGTCGTCGCGGCTGACGCGAAAAAATTAGCCACATTGTTCATGAACGCGTCAAAAACATACCGGCCGCGCGCTGGGCTCACACTTCTTCTTTCGTCGCGACGCTCCTGCGGCGAGGGCATATCGCTCGTGGGAATGCCAATGCCACCGGCGGGCGCATCTTGTGGCTGCCAGGCTAGGGTAGAATATTGTAAGGCGGACTGTTCGGGCGTCGACATAGCGGGTGGATAGTGGTGATGTACGGCGGACGATGCAAAGAGGCGAATAAAGGCCAATTTAGGGTAGAAAATACGCGGTGGTGTGCAGACGAATGGTCGACAGAGGTCGGGCCAACGAGCAGGACGGCGTGGCGAAGCCGGGACGGTCGAATTTGTCGAAGCTGGAACGTACCGTCTTCCATGTTGCTTTTGAAAGGTTTGCGGGTTTTGGTTGCTGTTGGTGGGAAGTGTTCAAGTGGCTTCCGGACCCAGGCAATACACGTGTCTTTCGGTAATGTGATGAGCGCCACATTCGCTAGTGGCCATTTCTTGTTTCTCCGCCGTCAAATTAAGACGGGCATTCAATATGCTGTGGCTCGCATCCCTTCACTGATTTACGAAGTAGGGAAGTATGCCTAAATGCCCACGCCACCGTCAACGACGCGTAGGTAAGCACACTTCATGATGGGAATCGATCAGTATCTACCTTCTTGATATTTGCAAGTCACCATCAACATGTCTTCTGAATTGCCTGTTGTCGCAGATTTCACCGACAGAGCCCTCAAGCTCGAGACTCCAGAGGCGGTGGAGGCCTTGTTCAAGGGGATCGACCTCGCTCGCGTTGAGAAGCTTGTTATGACTGGCAATGTTGTTGGCATTGGCGGAGGCGAAGGACTTGGAAATGTGATCCGGAAGATGCCCAATCTTAGAGTGCGCCATCCTTCCTTTATGTTGTACGCGTTGCTCAACTGTAGGCCGGAAGATTGCCAAACTAGACTCTATTTTCATCACGAAGACCATCGATGAGATCCCTCCGGCCATGACTTTTATATGCTCCGCACTTGCTGAATGCAAAAACCTCAAGGACGTCAACATCAGCAGCAATGCGTTCGGCGTTCGCAGCGTAGACCCCATTGTCCCTCTTCTCAAAATCAGCTCCACCTTCGAGACGCTCAACCTCATGAACCTTGGCCTCAATTCCGAGGGTGGACGTCGCATCGCTCAACTCATACTCGAGTCCGTCAAGGACAGCAAAGTCCCCCCAAGCATCCGCACGTTAATCTGCAGTCGCAACCGCCTCGAGGACCCCTCCGCCGCTGCATGGGGTGCCCTTCTCGGTGCACTCCCTCTGCTTGAGAGATTCGAAATCGAGAACAACGGATTTTTCGAGGACGGCATCCTTGCCATTGCCACAGGTCTTCAGAGCTGCCCAGCCCTCAAACATCTTTACATTCGTGATGCTGTTGTCGCCAAATACGACTATGACGAGAATCCAGACGCCATATCCGAGCGCGGATGGAAAGCCCTGGCAGATGTTGTTCGCGGCGCGAAGAACTTGGAGACTTTGAGTCTTCCGGATACTTCATATCGCACTGACGGATGTGCCGAGCTTGTGGCTGCCCTTGGAGAAGGAACATACCCCCATCTCGAAACCCTCAACCTTTTTGGCAACGAGTTTGACGACTCGCATTACGAGGCGCTCAAGGATGCGGTGGAGACTAATCTTCCTGCTCTCAAGCTTCTCGATTTGGCACTCAATGACGATTTGGAGGACAACGAAACTCTCACAGCTCTGGGCGCGCTGCTCAAGGCTCGAGGTGGAACATTGAATCTTGTAGACCCTGACGATATCGATTCGGATGAGGAACAGGAAGTTGAAGAGGAGAAGCCATCGCCTGCACCTGCACCACCGGCAGCGGATGAGGTCGACGAACTTGCTGAGGCCATGGCTAAGAAGCTCTCTGTTTAATTATGCATCTAGCTATCTTACCACCACCACTTGTTGTATAATTATTTCGCTACTACCGGGATTTCTTGTTTACTAATCTGGAACTTGCATGCCGTTTGCAATGTTACAGTAAGGTTCGGGTCCAGCAATGTGATAACACTGAGCATAGCGAGGCCCTAGGCCAAAGCCCCAACAGAGAGAAGGCGTTCGACTTGGGGGCTCAAATAAAATGTAGAGAACCATTACGGAGCTCAGCCAACGAGTGCGCAACGTGGGTCACCGACATCGTACATGAACAAACCGAGGCTGTCTCGACCATTGCCTTGGCGCCCAAGATTGCCAATGTCGCAGACTCCCGCCGCTACACTCGCAATGTAGGTGCTGCGATGCTGGAACAGGATACATTTGTAAAAGATTACAGGGGAAACCTCATCTATCCCGGTGCATTCAACACAATAAGTGGTACAAGGTGGAATGCTCCCTTCTTTTCCAATTGAACCAAGTTGAAACCTGATGGCGCGGTTGGATCTGGATTCTGGCATTTTGAGGGAGAAGACCAGAAAGACGTTTGTGATGGATGGGTTGGTTGGAGACGGTACACGGTCATGCAAAGTCAATAGATTACAGTCCGCACATCCTGAGGTCTATTATATTCACCATCTATGGGGCACCAACAAGTAAGTATGCACGCGTATGGCGCACCAAGCTCCCAAAAGTCCAACCCTCAGTCTACTCTGGTTTGGTATCCGGCTTCCTGTTTCCCAACTCCAGATCTTCTGCGGGCACACGCTCGTAGTCCTTGCTCCCCGGTGCAGGCTGTGATTCCTGGTGCTTGATCCATGTATATAGGATTGAGCCCCCCAGGATGATGGCGATGGAAGAAGCACGTCCACTAGTTATAACATCGTGGAACAGCCATACACCAAGCATTGACGCGGCAACGCCGCGTACTGCGGAAGACACCATGTGCGTGATGGGCGAGGTGACCTTGATGGAGAGCAGACTGGCTATGCTCATCAGGAATCCTAGCGCACCCTAGAGGCAAGACTGAGCCGGAGGAAAAATGCCAAAAATAAAAACTGCGCACGGTGATAGCGGAACCCCACAGGAATACACTGAGAACGTTGTCGGTGGCCGTCGTACTGGGCGCAAAGAAGAGGGTCATGATATCGGGTACTTCGCCAGCCAGGAAAATAACAGGAACGAGGACGAATGTTGATAACAAGTTGGTGTACCAGGAGAGGAGCAGTGCGCTACCGTTGACAACGTTGAGGCTTTGCTTGATGACTACGGAGTGGATGGCGGTGATAGCAGAGGACATCACACCAAAGCTGATGCCAACCATGGAGACCTTGGTGCCATCGAGGAATACACCCACGAAGAAGCCAGCAGTGACCACAGCGCAGGCGCTGATGATGCGCAGAGATGGACGGTGGTGGAGGACAAAGTATGAAGTAACCACGGTGAAGGGGAGGACCATGCCACGAGCAACCTGATAGAAGGATGCATCGACGTATTTAAGCGTGTAGTTTGTAAAACTGTTGATGGGATTTGAACACGGTGACACTGCTAGGAAGCAATACACATACCTGAGACCAATAACGTTCAAGCCCACCATAGGCACGAGGCCCTTGCACACTTTTGGGTCGAGAGTGAGGCGGTCTGGCAGGAAGCGCATCGCGTCTGATATTAAGAAGAGGATAACCGCGATGGCGAGCTGGGTCTGCAGGAAAAACAACGGTGTTGTGGACGTGTTGAGAACCCATTTGTTACTGGAAAATGAGAGATAAGGTTGCGGTATAGTTTGTGGTGAACTCCACGTACGCCATAACCATCTAACGCTTGTCAGTATACGCGACACAGAGGATGAAGGTAGACGCACTGCGAGAGCGGCAACCAGGTAGAAGACTACAACTCCAATCTAGGCAGACAAGATAGATAAGTCGGCGTCTGTGCGGTTTTGATACATGACTTACAACCATCGCCCGGGAGGCGGGCTTGGGATTCGGTTGGCTCATTTTCGTGTAAGTTCAAGGGCGAACGAGTTGGAAGTTGGCAAGTGAGCGCTGGCGACGTAATTTAATAGAGGAAATTAGGATACGCGTAGAGGCGTTAGCGCATGAAGATGCTGGAGCAAAGGAAAGGAAGAGTTGAGTTGCCTGCGGACGCGGGCCGATGGGCGTACTACATCCGGCATCTTGATCGCGCCTCCGTGTGCGTTATCCATAATGCACTCAAGGCCAACGCCATTTCGACCTTTGGAATTTCGACCGCCTCAAACACAAAATATCATAGTTTGAAGTTTCTGCGCGCGCCACACACACGTCAGTCACGTGTATGGTCGATCACGAATAGACGCGTCGCGCGGTTTGGGCTGCAACTTACCATCATGAACGAAGATGATGTGCGACCACCGCCCACAATCGAGGAAGAATGTTGGTGTATATGAGTTGAGGAATAACGCGACCTAACAGTCGAATGCAGTTCCCGACGACACCATCAAAATTCTATTAGCGACCGACAACCACATTGGGTACCTCGAACGCGATCCAATTCGTGGACAAGACTCTATCAACACATTCAGGGAGATTCTGCAACTTGCAGTCAAACATGATGTCCGCATATGGATCTGTAATGCTCTCCGCACCGTCTGACTCGTCTGCAGGTCGACTTTGTCCTCCTGGCGGGCGACCTCTTTCATGAGAACAAGCCAACTAGGACATGTCTCTTCAGCACTATGGCTCTACTCCGCGAATATACTCTTGGGGACAAGGCAGTTCAAGTCGAACTGCTCAGTGATCCAGACGAGGGCAAAGCGGACGGTTTCTCGTTGGTGATTTTGCGCTGGATGGCTAGTTTCTCATTACTTACAGTTTCCCCGCGGTCAACTACGAGGACCCCAATCTGAATGTCGCCATCCCCGTCTTCTCTATCCACGGCAACCACGATGACCCGCAAGGCGCTGGAGCGGTCGGTACCGAGCTGCCTATCTGTGCGCTTATTCTTACGGGAACATAGGAAGGCGCACTATGCGCACTCGACGTTCTCTCCGTCAGCGGCCTCATGAACTACATGGGAAAGATTGATCTTCCCATGTCCGATGTTGATGCACCGACCACTGGTATCGCAGTTCGCCCTGTCCTTCTGCGCAAAGGGAATACATATGTCGGCATGTATGGAATTGGAAATGTCAAGGACCAGAGGATGCATTTCGAGTTGCGCAGCAACCGCGTACGCATGTTCATGCCCAAGAACAAGGACGAATGGTTCAATATCCTTCTATTGCACCAGAATCGGTGAGTGAGCATCTTGTATCACTAAGTATCCTTTTAATCGGTCTGTAGTGTCAAGCATGGCCCGCAGGAGTCTGTGCCCGAAGGAATGTTTGACGACAGTATCAATCTTGTCATTTGGGGCCACGAACATGACTGCCGCATTCTCCCCGAGCCAGTCGCCGGAAAGAATTACTACATTTCGCAGCCCGGCTCGTCCGTTGCCACCTCTCTTGCGGACGGGGAAGCTCTGGAGAAGCATGTTGCGCTCCTCAAGATCCAAGGAAAAGACTTCCAGATGAATCCTATTCCGCTTCGCACTGTCCGACCTTTTGTTATCGACGAGGTCGTTTTGAGCGAGGTTGCTGAGGAGCAAGGCTTTGAGCTCAGCGACCAAATCGCTATCAACAGCTTCCTGAAGAAGAAGGTCGAAGCATTGATTGAGGAGGCAAATACTCAGTGGGACGAGCGCGTCGAACAGTACCGTGAACGCGAAGGAGATCAGTTTGAGGACATACCAAGGATGCTGCCTCTTATTCGTCTGAAGGTGGATACGACTGGTGTCAGCGAAATGGGGAATCCGCATCGCTTTGGGCAGGAATTCCAAGGGCGATTGGCAAATCCGAGGGAAGTGCTTGTTTTCACTCGGGCCAAAGCAGCGCGCGCGGCGAAAGTCACGGTGGATCAGCCAGAGCTGAGTATCGACGACCCAAACCTGAGTGCTTCTGAAAAGCTGGAGAAAGTTCGCGTATCGACATTGGTGAAGGAGTTTCTTGCAGCACAGGAGCCACAATTGCTCGGGGAGAACGGGATGGCGGATGCCATCCAAATGTTTGTGGAGAAGGACGATCTTCACGCCATCGGAGGCCATGTTAGCAAAGTGCTCAAATCGATGCTGAAAAACGTCAAGGCGAATCAAGACGTGAATGCAGATGTTGACGATGCGGAACTTGAAGATGCGGTATGTTACCGTCTAGTCGGATATTTTTCACTGACCTGTTAACAGCTGTATAGGGCCAAGGAGCAACATGACAAGGCTTATGCGGAAGGGTCTCAAAAGAAAGTGGACAAGGGCAAAGGCAAGGCAGCAGACGAAGAAGACGACGATGATGCCGCGTCCATAGATTCAATGGCCATGGATGTCGACCTGGGCGGCGACGACGACGATTTCGAGGGACCTGCGCCAACGAAGAAGAGAGGTCCGGCACGCAAGGCCCCAGTTAAGAAGAAAGCCACACCACCCAGTGACGATGAGGACGATTTTGAGGACCAATCTGATCAGGCTCCCAAGAAAAGGACTGTCGCGAAGAAAGCCCCTGCGAAGAAGGCGCCCGCAAAAAAGGTGCCGGCAAGAGGCAAGAAGAAAGCAACTACGCCGCCCAGCGACGCGGAAGTCATTGATATCCCAGACGATGACGATATTGAGGAGGTAGATGAGATTGTGGTGAAGAAGAGAACGAATAGGGCTGCTGTGCTCGGGTGGGCTTTGACTTTGTGGATCCACAGAAAAGATGCTGACGCCAACGGCCCAGGAGCCAAACGACAAAGGCCAAGGCGCCTGCCAAAAAGAAGGCTACAGCCGGTACCCAGAGCACTCTTACTTCGGGGGCATCTTCACAGAGACCAGCCAGGGCAGCAGCGAAGAACTCGAGGAAATTTGTCGAGGATTCGGATTGAGCTCGGAAAATATTGTAACATACTACACGTCTTAATCTACCATATTATATCCATGTTGATCGTAAAGGAGAAAAGACAGACCGTTCAAACTCTCTGCCACTGTAGGCGGCTTGACAGGATGATCATAATTGTGGCGTCGCTGATGGCATCACGGTGGGATCGCATTATCCGGTACTACTCTGCTTCCTACAACGACGTGCTTTATCGCTTTATGTTCAACCGGGCCCAACACTGACCACTGCAAACCAACATCTAGTCTCTGAACGATGAAAATTCACTAGCTCGCACGAAATAGCCGAATGTCCGACCACGCAAGCCCAGCAGCGATTGCAAAGTCCGCCCTCGCCAACAGCGGTGAATTCAATGACCTAACCCATTTCTAGAGAAGCAAAGAGTATCCACCAAGCATTGAAGGAAGCACTGAAGACCAAGGAACCGTTTGACCGTGATGTCGAGTTTCAGCGCAAAAAGTACGTCCATTATAGCTTTCACGGCCCAGCTTTGATGAGTCAATAGCCTGCGGAAGCGCTACCTACTCCTCCTCCTTATCCATCCATATGCCAAGGAGTCCAAGGATGCGGAAAACCACCTCTGGATGCTGACATCCTATTCATTCATATCCGCCTTCAAGCAGCGCATCGCCCAGCTTGATCGGTTGCTGAACGGCAACAACGGCGGCGGCGGTAATAACAGCAACAATGACGGCCATGGCCCAGTCGAGTACCGCAAACTTGTGCAGCGATTCCGCCAATTCCTAGCCGAGGAGGAAAAGTTTTGGACGAAGCTCGTGCTACGTTTCCGCCGATCGTTTGGGCTTGACGAAGCCGTGCCAATGCTGGTCCAGCTGGGACTTTTGCTCAGCCCTACGGACAACACCGACCCTCCTGCAGACGGACGCAATTTGTATCAACTCCCTGAAGAAGCCAATTCGGTGGTGCCCACCACTCCAGCCCAACGCGAGAGCCGGCTCAACCTGGTCAGCAAAGCTCTCGTTTGTCTCGGTGACCTCGCGCGCTACAGAGAAGTCTACAACGACGGCGGAGGCCGGTCAAGGATTGGCCACGAAGATGTACCAAGGCGTGGCCGTGGAAGGCGCGGTCCAGCCGCTGAAATCGTTCGTCCCCGCAATTATGCCAAAGCGCGCGCCTGTTATGAGCAAGCAAAGCTGCTGCTGCCCACAGACGGGAATCCTTCACACCAACTAGCCATCCTTGCTTCCTACGAGAACGACCAGTTCACATCCCTCGTTCACTACTACTTTGCACTTTGTGTCAAACAGCCTTACGACACCGCATCTGACAACATGGGGACCATCATGTTCAAGGCCCTTGAGCAATACAAGTCTCAGCGCCGAGTACAGAAAGCCGAAACTTTGGGCAACCCGCCAGTCGCCAAGATTGGCATCGACCGCCTCAAGGAGCGTATCGTTGTGCTGCACGCCATCTGGAGGCTTGGATTCAAAAGTGGAGAGAGCGAGATGGTCTCGTTATCCAAGGATATCTACGCTCAATTCCGTGCCCTTCTCGCCGATGCGCAGCTGCAGGAAGAGTTTATTCCCCAGATACTGGTGACCTCTCAAGGCGCGTTGTGGACTCGTCGAACAGCACGCGAAGACCGTAAGAAAAAGTCGCGCGAAAGCACCGCTGTGCCGATGGATCCTGTTGTTGTGGAGATCCGCATTTTCCAACACGTACTTCTCTTACAGCGAGCTCTGCTCGAGGTTGGTAGCCGCGAGCTCGACGATGCACCGAGCACGGACCATCTAATTGAGCCCATGGCTGTACCACTCCGACGCATGCTCCGTGCCCTTCGAGTGTCTTTCAAGTGGGTACGTGCGAACATAAAGTATATCATCGACCACCCCAGTGGTAAAACGACCGAATTTTGGGCGGCGATGTCTGGTTTTGTTGAGGCCCTGGCGCGAGCCTTTCCGTTGGAGCGCCTTCCAGGGCTGACTGCTGTTCTCGAGGAAGATCAAGAGTTTCAAGCATTCCTGCCATTGAAGGGCTTGTTGGCGGGACAACGCGGCGGGCAAGAGACTACTGAGGAACACCCGAATGTTGTTAACCTGGTGCGCGTGCGGGATATACTCAATGATGCGATATGGATCGGCACGTTTGCGGTGAGCCTTTATCCTACTGTACTGAGCGCCAAGGCTGAGACCGTATAGCAATCCCCTCTCAATATCACGTTTGCTTCACATATAAAAGCGGCCGAGCAAGATGACGATGCCACAGACTGTGTAGAAGACGCATTCGAGCACCTCAAGGATCAAGATGCCATGGATGAGGGAGAAAATGGGATGACCGGCGCAGAAACCGGCCTCGACAAGTACGGTGGTGAAGATCACGGTGACGATGATGATAACGTAGTATATCCGCGGTATGTGCACGTCCCCGATCTTTCAACAGTCGCAAGCTTAACAAAATTTCAGAACTTCTGTATCCCCAGGACCGCCGAACACTACGCTGAAAACGCGCCCACCTACGCCGCAGCGTATAAGTTCTCTGTCTCCCAAGCAAAGCCTCCAGGCCCTACCTGCCGCCCCGCCTCACCGTCTCACCTCCATATCACCGCACCGACGAACTGTGATTTCGCCGCTGCGTATTCCCCCACACACCGGCTCCCCGCTGAACACGACTACTCCCCTTCCCGCAACGTCTATGGGGACGACTGCGGCGGACCTACTTTCGAACGTGCTCAGTTCTCGCAAACACAGAGCAACAAGCCTTTCATTGGGCGGTATACCCATTCATCCCAATGAAAGCAACAATGGCACAGGGCAAGTTATCAGCCCAATCGGAACGAATTTCTTGGGAAACGCGATTAGTCCTCATCACGGTCGCAGCATCAGTCCCGTAGGCGCGAGGAGTGATTTTGTGGGCAATGGCCCGCACACCGCTGGCCTGACAAGGGTCAGTCCCATGGCTACCGGATTCAGCTCTGCGACAGGAATATCCCCTGTCGCGCCGGTACCAGCAGGCCTGGCACCAAGCCCCGGAAGTGGGCCAGGTTTGTATGCGCCAGAGAGCCGAACAATATGGTCAACAGGGCATGACGAATTGATGGTAGAGGCGCAGAGACCGACATGGCCACCGACCATTGCGCCTGCTACTCCGGCGTATCACCATCAAATGGATTCAGCCCCAGTGCATCACCTCATAGACCCGCCACCTACACATCATCCTGCTGATTCATCTTCTACTCGCTACCCACCGACAAATCATCAGCATCTGGGACCAGCGTCGCTATATGGAGGGATAGATATGGGATTGCAACAGCATGGAGGCCTCAGTATGCAGGGCATGCAGAACACCTATGGAGGACCTCCACTCCCCGATGTCGGCAGCAACAGGATGGGTGTACCACCCCCTGGTTTCAGATTGGGAGATGTGGGATTGAGCAGCGGAGGGCTTCCCCTGGAATTGGGGGTGCCCATGGCTGCCGTTCCGTCGATGGACTACCAGCCGTTCATGGGAGAGCGTCACAGAGAATATACGTCGCCTCCGAGCACGTATGGGTATCCAGTACATGGTCGCCAGTCATCCTTGTCGTTGGACCCAACAAGACAGAGTGCGTTCGCGCCGCCCCCGTTTTCGACGCCTGTTTGGGGGCAAATGGGTTAGCAAGGACAAAAAATGATAGAAGGTTCATGATGGATGTGCCGCCAGGGAATGTCCGTCGACAACCTGGAAAGCGCCAGGATCAAGCGAAGCAGTGCTGATATATCCACGCGCGTTTAAATGTGGCTATTAAGTTCATAGATTTTGGTACGTACTGTTATTTCTCGCAAGCTCGGCATTAGAAGGGTATAGCGTTGTGATGCAAGGTGCAGGTAGAGAACCACTGTCGTATGCTGTTATATAGTCGGCTGCCACTATGAGAAGAGAATTGTCGTGTATTCAAGGATTGTAAGTACATGATAAGTTCCCGTACTAGTAAGGCATTGGCTGGTTCACCGTGGCTAAAATCTTGGTCAAAGTCGAATCGCGCAGAGTATTTGAGTGCGAGTGAGATGGCCTTGGAGACCTCGGCTGGGTGGGCGGTGGACAAAACCACTCGCGGTTGATGGTCGGTTATATCGAGCGTTAGAACGAGTGTAACAAGCTGAGGTGGAGAGTCAAGACGTACTTTGGACGTTACGCAGCTGCGTGAGGGCCAACGACATACAGTCGAAGACCGGGAATGCAAGCGAATGGTCTGTAATGCTGTCTGGTGGTCTAAGCTATGCACACTTCGTCGTCGCTGACGCTGCGGTCGGCTCAGAAATCCCTTTGCACCGCCTTGAAGCGCACCAGGCCTCTGGACGAGGCGATTGATTGAAGCCATCTAACCATATCGCACGTCTGTTCCCTCGAGCATTTAGCCTCATGGTAGTCGCTCTGTCTCAGCTTTAGCCATCGTCATTTTTCCATGTAACCTACCAATGCTACGAATCCTGTGTATGTTAATTTGGGTAATTGGAAGTTGTCAATTTATAAGTACTGGATCAAAGTTGTAGATCGCCAACGCGTGAACGTGAACATCTACATAAGTTCTAAATGCAATTTCTGTCCAATTGAGACGAAGTTACAAATCGCCCTATTCGTCAGGCTCTGACACCTCTATCTCTTAAATACTTAATGTTCGATGGAATACCGCTGTGCTGACAATAGACAATGATCTTGGCTCTAATAAAATAACTCTACACAGCGCCGTCGGCGGCTTGGGTCCCATCGCAGGCAGAACTTGGACCAGTCCACTGTATCACGGCGCCTACTAGCTTTTCGATACTGTCTTAGCTAGGACTAAGGAGGGACTTTCCGGCTCTCACACACATTTAATGCGCCCTCGAAAGGACGAGGGCACGGCTGTAAGATATTGATTAAACATATAGGTGGTGGTAACTTACTAAGTATGTAGGAGCTCGTTGCGGTCACGATGAGGGAGAGATTAAATAAATAGTATAGTGGTGTCTAGCACGTACAAATATAAATATAGACGATGGTCAACGAGGGTGAGCGTAAGCAGAGAGGGATACAATCCAAAATGAGTGTTGAAAGGGTACAGATGTGTCGTAACGTGATAATGAGGTCAATGAATGTCGTCGTGGATGTTGGGCAAAAGAATGATATGCGAAGCGGAATGCAAGGTAGTCATCTACTGGCGAGTAAGCTTGTCCTTGTCCTTGTCCTTGTCTTTTCCCTTGTCCTTTGGAAGAGCTGGACGAGGGATCTGAGAGGGCTGACTGTCTGTAGGACCACGAGAACGAGCACGCGATGCGAATGTCGACTCGGTAGCCCGGCTGCGAGAGGCCTCGGTCATCGCAGAGCGGAAGGAGCGTGTCCTCATGGGTGACACCGGGGGGCCTGCAACAGTCTGCTGCTGTGTTTGAGCGTTGCCGCGTCGGTTGGCTGCAGTACGTGGTCCAGGACCGGCGACGGCCTGAGAGGTGCGGTACCGCGGCTCCTGCATGGCAGCAGGGAAGACAAGTCGACGACGAGGCGGGCGGGTAGTCGCAGCTGGAGCTGGATTCTGGGCCGGCGCAGAGGGAGTTGTCGGATCCTCGGCGAACCGTGCCTTCTTGCGGGGTCTCTCGATGTCTTCATCGCTAACAAAAGGATCGTCTGGGGGCGGTCCACCGAGACGACGCTTCATGGGAGGTTTTGACGGGGTGTCGTTGTCGGGAGAAGAGCTATCTCTGTGAACATCGGGATGCAAAGCTCTCATCTTCGCCTTTTCCTTACGGTGCTGCTTCTTC
>KN880791.1:0-20204 GCA_000934385.1 Cylindrobasidium torrendii FP15055 ss-10
ACTAGCGCTACTAAACCAAAATTTTAACAGCCACAGACGCTCAAAAGGAAGAGAGTTGAAGGAGATTGCTTGACTATGCCGTATTCACTATAACGAGCGCCACATAATACACAATGGCTGTATATATTCTGTATTTCCAATTTTGGGAATTAATTTTACTAGCCTTCGTAACCGGAAATTTTTGGGGCTACAAGCCGTGCCGCGGCACTGGTAGCGCAACTATGGGCGTATTATGTTGTAGTTATAGTTAAAATCACGTCGGTGGTTTCGCAAAGGTCGCTAGAGGGTTTCGCGAGGGTCACGGAAAGGCTGCGCGCTCTGCTCACGGGATAAGAGCTGCGCGTTTACCATTTTTCGCGAAACCTCTCGAGTAAACATTGCAAAAAACAAATGAAATGGGCCCTCAATACAGATTACAGTTGCGCATATGGTCCAGATTTATGTTGAGTACACTAGTAAAGTTTCGCATGATTTTTTTCCAGGATTGAGTGCCATACATGGCCAAGATCCGTGCTCCTCTCAAGAAAAAGGCGCTTATCCCAGTCTATGACCTCGTCGTAGGGAATGGCAATGCCGCCGGACAATCTGCGGCGGAAATAGGCTGCTTCAACATCGGGGTAGAGAGGTAGGTCAAGGGCTTCCGCGCGCGCTTTGGAGGCAGCGACCATCTCAAGTTCGCTGAGAGCTGGCATAGCAGTCGAAAATGAGATCGAAAGGAATCGCGCGTCAGTGAGGTGAACTTGTTAACAAAAATCCGGTAGTCCGGCCCGCTCCTCGCAACAACAGGCAACAACAGCCTCAAGACCAGACTCGAGTACTCCGGTCATAAAACTCAATATCAGGTGTGCAAATCCATGGCCAAGGGACGTATCGATAGCGCATCGCCAGGGAACGTAGCATTTTGGCCCTCGCGTCGCCTGATGCGACTGTTGCCATTGTTTATGTCCTTATATGGACATAAGACGGCTTAGGTAAGAATCTTGTCGGGTAGACGACGACGCGCGCGACATACATATGCCGGTAGGTAAGTGGGTTAGTCAACATGGTGGTTACACTTTGTAAGCGTCTTTCGCCGCTGGGCGGGGTATGCGCGATGGATTAAATAATCCAACCATGCGCATCAGGCGAATGTATGTAGCCATGTAGATGCCTGAAGAGGTATACATTACATCCCTGTCCCCTCAGAGGTAGGAATTAAAAGCAGGAAGATTCCTGGTTTCTTGTCATACCATTTGCATAGCAATTTTTCGGTCTGACAATGTAATGATTAAGCCTCGTGAGCCTTGGACATGGGGTTATATCTCTAAAGTCATGCGGCCGTGTCCTCGTCCCAAAGAAACGGTTGTAAAGGTTAAGAGTTCATCTCGAGGACATCAGCAGGCTGCGGTAATAGCCACAAAATACTATCGTGTATCATCGTTGGTCAATGCTAGAATCGAGGCTACGATGAAAGGATGTAGTACGTGTATATGCCAAGTACCCAAAGCCTTCGAACGCCTCATTCCCACTCACGAGTTTACGGTCACCGCTTACTCCACTAATTACTTCCCCAACACTATTGTACTCGTCCTTTGAGGCTCAAATAGTGAAAGCTCATCTGAGATGCAGTGTACCGCACAATATCACTTCGGGCATTGAGCTCGGATATCACAATGGGGCGTCTTCTACATGTATTGTATGGTGGCTTCCCATTATAATGCCACCGGGCGTCAAGCTAGTAAAATGTACACAGCTCAATCACAATAGATACAAACAGGCTAAACCGCAACTTGGTCGCCTTTCACCGAATCAAGGCCCAAAAAAACCTTCTGGCTCAGCGGGCGTCTTTTCAGCGCGGAGGATTGAATATGAAAAGGGACATGAGCTTTTCATGGACTCGAGATTGTAATTTCATCTGCGAACGTGCGGGAGCAGCTGAAAGAAAGGGAGGCTGAGTAGCTGCGATGTGGCGCTACGCCCTTTGAACAAACACCCTGGGCCGCCCGCAAGGCATTCCCGTTGAAAAAAGAAGAATGAGCGGAGCCTCCTCCCCTCCCTCGAACTCAAGGAACTCAAGGAAGAGATGTGCTACCTGGTTCTTACTAAGTGGCGTCGTCCAGAATGCGATAGCGGGCATGCTCCTACCAGGAGGCTGGCCACTCCTCTTGAGTCTTGACAGGACTCCAAAGCCCGCATTTATAGCTTGAGGGACTCACCACTCGCTCCCTTATCTTCGACAACTTCATACTGTCCCACTGAAGTCATGGCATCACAAATCCAATTGAGAGACTCTTCACATAGGACGATAGGCTAGCAGTGGGGTGGGATGTGGGATACGGGACTAGCGCCGTCACGCTTGGACGCCAAACAACCTATGTCCAAAGAAGGACATAAGTCTCCCCGCGCTCCGTGCGCAGCCTGCGTTCATTTCGCTTACAAAGACGAGGATGGCAAAACAAAGGACGATCACGGCTCCGTAAAAAGATGACTTACATGAAAATTGAAATTGATGTCCATTGTCTAGCGTGTTCATCGCGTTTTTCTCGAACAAAGCAAGGCCGTTTCCGGAGCATAGGCGCAGTGGTCTGACATGATAAAATATCAGCGTACGGTAGAACCTCGTATGATTTGTTTTCGATGGAGGAGGCGTGGGCGCGATCAAAGCCAGACGCCCGACACGGCACCTGGATGCGCTGGGTCTCCTCCAGGCCTCGGGCAGCGTGGATATAGTGAAAGTCGAAGTAAACAAATGAACCCTCGGACGAGTCGTCCGCAAAGCGTGATCACGAACTACAATGCTACTGAATTGGTCAGTGGTCGAGGATGGTCAGGAGGTAGTCGAAGGCTAACTCAACAATATACAAAGAATTTCTCAAATAGCTTCTCGAAATCTTTCCAAGGTGGTCACAAGTGAGCGCAGTGCGCACCGAGTGAAGGTCGAACGCGTCTAAGGAGTTTCGAGCGAAGACTGCAGCTCTACTTCGACTTACCCAGGCCTCAGTTTCGAATGGGACACATGTTGGTTGGGAGCGCTTATGCGGTTGGAAATCCGCACGCAAGCCAAGGGAATCCTCGAACAGAACCGATGGCTCGCCACAAGATCCGTCCCCCAGAACACTGGCAGCAACACGCATTTACGTGTCGAAGAGGTCGTGCGAGCGCCCCAGGAACATCGCGATGGCCTAGATGGAAGCACGTCGATTATCGCATTCCTCGAGCACAATCAAATGCTGGCAGTAGTACTCCGCGTAGGTAAGTAAATTATTAGTTATACAGCGAGGTTGATTTGAGAGCTCACCCCGGGATAGAACAGCAGAGTTATATCATATCATGCAGCACGACTGCCGGAGACTGGTAAATGTACGTGCTCAGTGGAGACGAGATTGGGCCGTCGAAACTTGCGTCAGTCGACAGCGAGTCGTCCTCGTGCAGGGGAGGCAGGACGTCGTGCGCTGTCTGCATTCAGTAATGCGCCTCGATGAGGTCGTTCGCGGGGGCGGATCTGTGTGTCGGAGTACGCGCCACCGTACAGAACAATCGAGAAACAGAACACATAAACAAGCAGCACGCGTACGCGCTGTGTTATTGAAAACTTGGGGGCGAGCGCGGGGAAGCAGGCAGGCCCGCCGGGTCAAAGTGTGGGGTTGTTTGTTTAGAGCTCTGGGGCGTGATGGTCAACACAAAAACCAGTGAGTAAGTAGGAATAAACAACAAGGTTGCTAGGAAAAGGAAGGTTGATAATCCATTGGACCTGAGTGTTGTGTATTGTCGCGCGAGACGGAGTAGACTCGGCCTGGAATCGGTATGGCCCAAACAACGAGGACCCAAGGCCGAAATGGGCAAAAATAATTCAATAATTCACGGATACGGAAATGGGGGACCAAGGATCGCGTTGTCAGACCATTCGTCATTAATGCAGCCGCGGGGAACGCCGGACGAGGTCGATGTATCAATAGCGCTGCAGAGAGAACAGAGCGCCTTTTGCGAACGGACGACGGTGAGGCTTACATCAGAGACTGTCCGGCAAGTGGATCAACAACTTGTAGCGCAAAGCACGCATCTTGGTGGAGTGGGACGAGCTTGGAGTGTGGCTGTACCCGCGTTGATTTCGCGAGGCACACACAGTGTGACTTCACGTGGGGGTGACACAAGTCACGGATCCAAATAAAAGCAGCGATGCGATTTGGGGTGTCGACTCTAAGTTTACCCCGCTTTCGTCTCGCTTGTCCTCTGTCTGTGTACCACTTTTGTTTTTCTCAATCCTCGAATCCAATGGCATCCCCGAGCCGGTCTGAAAAGATGCTGCGCGACGTGCTACGCGATGTGCCGCCTTCACCGACACCAAAGACACAGCGGCGCCACAGTCATCCGGTTTCCTTGTCATTACAGCGCGGCGAGCCAGAATCAGATGCAGCACTTTCCCCACACGAGCAGGTTCTGCGTTGTCGCCTTGAACGGGTGCTCAGCGAGCGGGTGCGTGGCCTTTGTTCGCCGATTCCACTGGCCGCTGACCGCACCGCTACACAGTCTCACAGCCGAAATAGCAGCCGCAGCCATAGCCAGGACGCTGCGTCCAGCGGTAGTCTGCCATTCACCCCGCCGGCTACACCACCACGCGAGCAGCCGTCACCGACGCTGTCGACGTCGTCCACTGAATCTGCATCTCCAACCCCTCCGCTGCTGCCGCCATCACCATCTGCTGCACCATCGCATAAATTCAACGCACGTACAGCGAGCCAGCAATGCCGGCTCATTGATGGCTATGTCTCCTTTTCCTCTGTCGAAGGCCTCGGGATGCCCCCAGACCCTCCAGAGGAGGTCAAACAAGAACCAGATGGCTCGTGGCGCCGTGTACTCCGCTGGGTATCATAGACGACGATGCAGTTGTTTTCCTCATTCTCTCTCTTTTGGTCTTACTATCTATTCACTATTACTATTGCTCTGCATCGCCTTCCGACCAGTCTACCCTCTCTCTCATAATCCCCTGCATGTCTCTCTTATTTTCATCCTAGAAGGAATCCAATATGTAACAGTAGGCTGTACTACTTGCGGACGGTTATAACAATGTTTTCGGTCACCATGCTTGTCGTCCGTCGCGCTTTGCTCGTTGTCGTCCCCCTTACGCACCATCCCGGCACCATTGCCTCATGAAAATCATCGGGAGCATTGACGTGTTTACCGACGTCGATCAGTAGAATTCATTGACGACATTTCATTTTTTTTCTCCATCTGGTTCGATAGTGCGTGTATTTTGCCCATTGCTCCAGGGTTGTGCTCGTCATGGTCTACGATGTAGAACACACGACGGCGGGATCCCGAGCCTTCAAGACGATCCCGCGTCAGTACACCACAGTCCATTTCGTCACTGTTCTCAGATTCTTCCATCATCCATGCGTTCAAAGCCATCGCTGGCTGCATGCTGATTCAATCCCGTGTCTTCCGCTGGGGGCACAAGAGTCTATGGGGTTGAGCTACAGTGACCACCACAAGCTGTAAGCTGTTCCTGCTCAGTGGTATGCTGACCTCCTGCAGAATAGACTCTCGTAGCTCTTGTGGGTGAGTATTTACTTTCTCTTCACCGGACCATTGACCTCCTTCCTTTTCAGAGGCATCACAAGTTGCTGAACCGCGGAATCCGCGCCATAGCTATTTTCCTCGTGTCTGTACTGCTCTCGTGCGCCGCTGAACACGACCTTGTCAATGTTTGACTGAATGTGTGCGCCCGCAGGAGATCTCGTGGACAATGGGAAATAGTCTGTCCATTTATCTTTTCGTTCGAATGCCTTCCTTGGGGTTCTCACGCAGCACACAGTGCATACACGCGACCACCCTGCACTCGAAGCAAAAGAAAATATGCCTCACCAGAATCAGTTACCTAAAGCAGCAGCGGTATAAGCGAACCCAGAATGGCAAGCGGACGAGGAGGCGGAAGCGCGATACATGTACCGTGACCTTCGATCGTTGACAGGCAATCCCCGGGCTCCTCCCCACGAAATCGTAGTCGAACGTTTAACGTAGAACCCTAAAGCTTGTACAGGCCAGCCTATCCCATTCACCAGCACTCCTGCTTAATGTCCGACAATGCAGCTGAAATGCTCTTCAGAGCGATGGATCGCCACGAGCCCGATTTTCGCCCCCTGGATCTCCTTCTTTCATCTTTACTTCAATATAGTCAGGCTATGGCTATAGAGTATACTTCGTAGCATCGCTCGGAAGGATAGGCTACAGGATTACTGAGTGTAGTTCAAGGCCCCCGAGATAAAGAGAGATAGTCGCCATCGGAGACTCTGTGGAAGATTCTTGGAGGAATGTCTTCAGGGAGGGTTCCTTATCAACGGTATCATTCGGTGATACCGGGCCGCGCCTTCCGACCCTTGTCGAACTGTACCTTCCCGCCAAGCCCAACCGCTTCAAAGTTGGGCTTCAACAATGTAAGTGGGCAACCTTACTCTGTGATCGGTATTATATGTCTCCGCCATCACTACGAGCAGGAATTCGATTCAGCTGCTTTTTTGTGTGGATTCCCAGTCAACCATTCTAATATTAAAGCGAGTTTTCAGACAATCGATATTCAGCACGCCAGAAATCGCCCTCCGAAGGGGAGTCAAGAGCGTGAAATAAAGCTGGTGTCTCTGAATCCCATTGTTCGTTCATGCGTTCACACGCGGGGAGCCCGAGGCCGTAGCGTGGTCAACTCGTGCACTATCTCAAACGACATCTGTAAATTACCGGGCCTGGCAGGCCTCACAGATCTCCATCCGCGAGCTTGCCATTGGCGAGGCACCAGAGCGGTTAAGGATCCGTAATGCCAAACTGCTTATTTAACGACCCATGTTAGCTTTCAAGGCGTTACCTTCAAGCAGCTTCCGCCCAGTGCGATTCCATCGTGTGTGAAGGTATACGCGGTCCAGGCAGGAAGAAGTCTTCCGTCTTGACATGCGCAGGCGGGTAGTACTTCAAGGTGGAATTCTGAGCTTCCCGGCACTACACGTAGGCGGCAATAGAAAGATTCTTTTGCTGAGACCTACCGTCCTGCGCTATGCCTACCTTATTCAGCGCTTATTTTGAACTGTGCCGTGATCGTAGTGCGATCGGTGTCGGCGAGGGCGGCGCGTCCAAGTCCACGTGATGCCGTTCTGGCTTGCCGAGTATCCACGTCAACAACAACCCGCACCCGCTTGAAAATTGGACCCCACACGCTTCCGCCGTTGTCCTCCTTCGCACTCATGTGGGTCAATGACAGATCCTTCCTTGTTTTCCAGAAGAAAAAAAAATGCTAATTATAATGCAAATAAGAGAGTTCAGAGACCCAACTACGCACGACAAGGGGTGAGGGGAGCGATACATGATGTGATAACGGATTGAGTACTGCTATACTGCGCGGCTGCGCCATCCGACGTCTCGCTCTGGTTCTCGTCCGCGTTGGTGATGGTGATGCATACCAAGCCCATCCCCGAGGAAAAGAAGATGATAATCCGTGTCGACTGCGCCTCTGCCGTCCTCCCTCTTGTCCAAACTGCACAATGACACTGGCATGGGCGCCACACCGGGGCCCTGCAACCGTATAAGCGGTTTGCCTTTTCGTGCATTATCCTCCAGCGGGCGGTGGTATTCCGACCAAGGTGCAGAATGCTGGGCATCAGCTCCTTCTCCTCTCGGGCTCTTCTTTGGTGCGAGCGTAGGTGACGCCGAGGATGACTTGGACGAGCCGTTCGTCGAGGTGGAGGAAGAGGTGTGATTGCGGTAGTGTCGTCGCATGTTCGAATTCACGTTGAACGTACGCCCACAATTGGGATACGGACATTGGAATGCTGTGGACGAAGAATCAGTACGTCGATTCGGGCGGGTATCCGAGAAGAATGAGAACGTACGCGTCGCGCCGGTGTGGGTGTTCATATGGATGCGGAGGCTGCTTGGACGGTTAAATCGCTTGCCGCAGAGCGAGCATGGGTGTCGACGGTCGTCGACGCCGCCAGATTCATCCTCATCTTCGTCTGATGTCGCGCTATGAGGTGACGGTCGTCGAGGGACTGCGCGCGAGTGGCTTGTCTTGCGCTTGGTAGAGTGTTCGACGCGTACGGGCCCAACGAGTGGCTGGGGCACTCGTGAAAGGTTTGGGAGTTGTGGTAGACGCGACGTGCTCGCGTATGATGATCCCAAAAGGTGGTCTACATCCCTTGTCAGTCTCCAACGCCTTAATCTCAACACTGATGAAAACGCACCAGGAAACATATCGTGGATGCTAGGCAAGACGGTGGTTCCCCCCATGGTGGTCGACAAAGTAGAGTGATTCGGGGTTTGTGCGAAGGAATCCCTGATTGACGCCTTTATAGGTAGTGGGTCTCGGGATGAATAGCTGCGCAAGATGAAGGATCGTCCCAACGGACGCCTGCAGTTCGCGGCCCATTCATCCGTTGATCAGGCCCAGTGGGATCCTTACCGCAAATCTTCAGCCATCGGGTTATGTATGACATGACACCTTGCTCCTCCCCTCAGCTCGCTCTGGAACTGCCACTTCGTTTGGAAGCCTAACATGAACCCGGAATGCCTTTATCGTCTCTCTTTCCGGTCAAGCTATGTAACGTCTTTTACTATACTCTGTAGGCATTGTATGTACGGTTGGCTTTCCGACAGCATGTCGGGGGACATCCGAGAATTTCGTCTTTATGTCTCTTCCGCGCGGTTACCCATCGCAGTGGATATGTAGTGCTCGTGACAGACAACAGGGTGGATCTACACACAACCGATGGATTACTTTTGTTGTAACTTGTCTGGAGCTCCTGCGGCGTCGCTCAAAGTCCTCCGATGGCTACTTCAAGACGATGCTTGTCCGTATACTCGTATTATACTCGGTTTGGTCACTGTACCGAGCAGCCGTCGGTCAGGCTGAATATGTCGTCCCGTCGGTAAGTGGCATGCGAGTGGGTCAGTAGACATATTCCGCCCTTCCGAAGAACAACTTGGATTCTTTCCCGACTTACCCACTCGTTCCCAACCTCTAAACTCCCTTCTTCATAAGCGGCAGCCTTACCGTCTTTTCTGAGCCAGAAAACACCGTGGTGACCGTACAATTGACAGATGGATTGTAATCAAGTGATAGAGATTGGTTTGCATGCCAATTCAAGTGCAATGGGCGCATGTCGATACCCATCTTGGCTCGCAATTCGCTCGTCTTCGTGGGCACGGTAAGCCAACCGATGTGAAATACCGTACCATCGCTTGGATTTTAATCAACAGTTAACCCGCCTGGCAGGCCGCAATACCTCTCCTGAGTCTTCAGCTCATCCGGCATGGCCATGAGAAGAAACGCTGACCCACATCCACACCGGCAGGGAGGAGGAGGATTTTCTATATTTCACACCCGCTCCTCGTTACAGTCCTTAGCCGCTGGGGCATCCAGTGAAAATTCGGCCTCGCTCCGACGTGGGCCATGTCCTCCCAGCCTCTCTCGCGGATCATCTTCTATAGGCGGAAGCAAATTACTCGTACAGTCCTGATTCGGCAGCGTCAGCAACAGCCTAAATGCGGAATACGGCCCCCGCCCGGGTGAGAAAGTTTTTGTCATCCGCGCTTTGTATTATTGGCCCGCCCGATTCCGACTGCCCGTGAGCGTCGGGCAGGGCGGGATTGGCGCTCTGGTTATCACAACCGCCATGTTCCTGACATCATTCGTCATTTGTCATGGTGTTTTATGGCCCAGGGTCAAGTTCGTATCATTGATGGCAGCGTTTGTATTGCGCCACAGGTTGCCGCGGCATGAAAGGCGATCCGGCGGCATCCTTCCGTTGAATTACAATTGAATTGGCGGCACGCTCAAATTCTGTTCTCCATCTCGCTGATTGTGGAACCAACTTCAGCAGCATCTGTTTCCACCGCTTTCCACAGCACGCTTTGCATCTGAATCGGACTTGGTCTTTTATCCAAAAGAAAATACATTATCACCGTTCTCAGTGAGGAGATACAGTAGCGGCAAGTTTTGTTGCATGCCGAGCTTCGGCATGGTCGGCATCAAGGGCCGCCACATGCTCGCATTTGCCCGCAAGCTCGGTTCTGGTTGGGAAGTTAATACTAGATAGATGTCAACGAAATACCAGTGGTAAAATCTAGGCTGGATATTGGCTGAGGCTGTTGTGGACGTCTTAAAGAATCTTGCCATCAATGAATTACCGCTGCCGAGGATGCAACAAAACTTGCCGCTACTGTACCTATGCCCTGTGCTTCGGATTATTGAAGCATACATGACGCTGGCCATGGCGCATGGCCGACGACGGAGGCTTCTTTGCAAGAAATGACTTGTACATATCATTGAGAAAGATTAAGAAGAAAAGATCATTTATGTACAAGGTACTGTATATGCAAACACTTTAATACATCCTGGGACCGGGATCATACATAGACTCATGAAATCTGGGACATGGGTATGGTTCGTAAACTCGTCGAAGCACTGGATACGGCGGAAAATGTCGCTATACACGAGAGCCAGCAGAAGAGCCATGCACACCAGGGGAAGATGGCGCTTAGCACGACTAGAAAGTACAAGGTCAGCGAAGCTAGAGCTTCACAAGAAACATTTGCGTACAATATGAAGTTTCTCGATATTCAGGATCGACACCAAGAAGATAGAATATCTCCATAATGTCGTCGTATTCGAGAGAGACGCCGCTTTGTGTCGAGCCGGACACTTCGATGGTTCGAGCACGCACGGCGATGCTCAAGGGTATCGCAGAGCAGTACAGTCCGAGTGACAAGACGACGAGCAGCCATCCCTGGTTCTTCAACGCTGTCTTTGTCTTCCATCGTGGCCTGGATATCCCGAGGACCAGTATTGGAGCGAGAACGATGGTAAGGATGCTGAAGATTGTGGCAGCGATGGCTGGTTGGAGGATATCTAAGGGATATACGTTCAGAAAGCACAAGCTATAACTGATAGATACGCACTGCGGGTGTCTACCTCAATGGACACACCGGCTTCGCTGGCCGTTCGTGTCATGTACGCGACAAAGTTATGTTGCTTGACGAGCATGTTGATACACACGCCGGCACTCGCCACCGCACTGGCAAAAGACAGCCCGTAAAGCGCGAGACGAATGGAGTGATACGAAGACATGAGGGTGAAGGGAAAACCCGCGAAATCGTGCGGGGTGGTGGGGACGACACAAGCGGTTCATGGCGCTGTCCAGTCCGCTTTATAAATATCTACTCACAAGAGACTAAGAAGTCACAAATAATGTGAGTCGCATGCAATTGGTAGCTCGAGATGTCGGAAGAACCGTCGGCCCAGTCGCTCAGGCTCTTGTGAAATTATTGCGATAGGAAACTGTAGGCGCGTGATATCATGAACGAGCTGGGGATATTCCCCTAGTACTACTACTTAGCATCATGATTCGCTAAGTACATCCACGGGCCCCAGAGCGATTTTTTGAACTTGAAGGCTTCCGGGAAGCTAGGTTCCCACGGTCCACAATACGATCGACGGGCCATGGCCCATTGCGCGTGATTTGAAGCCCACGGGCCGCGGGCTCACCCGCACAGTCCCTCCGACTTGGTTGCCAGTTCGAGAGTTCTAGTCGACAGTGACCTGCAGGATATGGACTCGTATGGCTGTCTCATTCGACACTTGTTAACTATGACTTATTCTCGCCGGCGAGCATGATGCTGGAGAGTGAAGTCGAGTTTACATACTTCCTTGATGCAGTAAATTATACCGACCACAGAACAGTATGCTATGACTCAGCGTGGAAAGAGTGTGCTTATGATTGTGATCCGCGAATTCATTGGGTGTCGAAATCCGCGCGAATGAGCAATCTGACCATGACAAGAGGTCCAATTTCTTTGCTCTATATCGAGTATTCTGGTGATTTTCTCATCAACTTCGTTTTCGAACATTTAGCATCATGCAGATCATTCGTGAGCACTTGAGGTACAATGCGAAGCCGAGATGCTACTACATACTATGGGAACCTATGACTTAGTACTCATGCTCTGCGTCGCACTTGTAGCCCGCCATCCATCTACAGGCCAAACAAGTCAGCTATTTCTTGGCGGATGTACGAAAACCACTCCTCTTGTGAGTTTATGCCATGCCTGAAACCCACTGTTCAGCCTTTTAAAGCCGGGATGAGATGTGACGCCCGTGATCGCCACGGGACCAATAGTCAGCAAACTCAACTTTCCCTCCTACTGCGACAACTGCTGATTTTCCCTTCACGGAGGACAAATGGACAATCGCGTGAACCCAACAAATTCTGGCGCTGGACGACCGCATATCGTGATCCCGAATAACTCCGTCGCTCGTCTCGACAGGCAGGGATGCTAGCCGTACTCTTGAGGGTGTCCATCGGAGTTCTAGCAAAGTCTCTGCAATATGGGCAACTTGTGTGCAGAGAGTCGAAGGCCGTGGACGGCGAGAAAGGAATGCTGCTGATGCGCGCCGCGCCAGAGTCCATATATGTATGTTTGTTTCTCCCAAAAGCCTACCCTACCCTTTGTTTGCATGGGCCCGCGTCGCTTTAACCGAAGTGTTTCTTCATTCTCCGCCGCTGCGATGTTAAATCTCTTGGACTAACGCGCTTTGCTCCTGCTAGGCATCCTATCCAACGTGAACCTTCTTGAACCCATCCAATTTGGAAGAGCCTCGCCGACCGCACACTGTCTCCGAAAATCTACGAAGCCAACCCATTTCCAGACTCCTGCGGACACCAACTGCTCCTGACCGAGTCAATACAGAGGAGAAGAAAAAGGGATCCAAGGCAAGTGTTCGCCCACGCTCAATGCATCCACATATTCATGACCTCCCGCTCAGACTTACGAATGTGCTTATCTTCCAGACGCCTGCGAACATCTCGAACCCGCACCAGCTCTGACGAGTCGCGAAGGTGGAGGGCAGGGAAGATCAGAGGAGAGAGAGGACGGCGTTGAAGTTGGCTAGTGTCTGGCGAACTGCTTTGGTGCGAGATATCTCTTGTCATTCTCCTTTCCATAGCATTCGTTCCTCGCTGCGCCTTTCTGTTCCCTGTCCTTGCCGCGCCCTACCATCCTCTCAGCTGCATTGACCTTGTATACTAACTATTGCTCTAGCGTGCCGCTGTCTCGCCGGACTACAACCAGATGGGCAAGACGCCAAGGGCGATGCTGTATCTACACCGTAGCGTGCAGACCACATCCCACATTCTTTGTCGCCCCGAACGTCGCAGACTGGGATCTCGCCGGGGTTCAGGCGCGTTCGTGCTCTCTCTACACGCTTTCATGTAGGATAGTCTTAGTCTTGATACCTGCGCCTCATTAGTCCTATTCAGTCCCCATTCCACTGACAATGCATACAGATTTCTGACATTCCCAGCGCAATGTACAGGGTGAAGCAAAGAAGACCAATCTTACCGTCTGCGAACCTGTTGCCCTACAGAGTGGCACAGATACATCTACTGTATCAACATGTGCGAGGAACGGTCTTGATACCACTGTGTACCGCTGATCATGGAGCACGGGGGGGGGGGATCTCAGGTGAAGGCGTCGGCACTGAGATCGTCCATGGTGGTAGTGCTGCGACACGATCACCGGAGTCGAGCAAGACGAACGCCCTCACCGCTACCAAGATGTCCGCGAGCGTTGTGATAATGGTTTGTTTTATCGTGGAAACTAGGTAATTCTTCCCGGACTACTACATGTGTACCCCAGACGTGCGAGGGCAATGTTATGATTTGAACCAAATCCGAGGATTTTGTGGCAGCGTGCTTCGGAGCTTTCAGCTGACTGTTTGTGCTTCAATACCTTCGATCTTGGGGAGGAAATCTTTTGATATACGAGTTACAATGACTGTTTTGTAGCCATAATGCGTCGAGGACCTGTCTGCTATCCTCACTCGATGGTAGAACACAAACACACTGACAATTTGAAGCCACACTTAGTCATCGGACGACGGCCCGGTCACCCTCACAAAATGAAAGCTCGTGGGATGTATCGAGTTAACCACCATCACGATGGAGCATCTTGCCTCAACTTTGAAGATACGGGAGACGCTTTTCACTACCAATCAGATACTATCTGAAGAGGAGCTGAAGGCGGTTGATTCGAAGCTCGCTCAACTACGCGCAGAGCACGGCCAGTTGACACTCCGTCTCGCCAAGATAGAAGAAATGCTCTCCCGTCTGAAGTACATTCGACACCCTGTACGATATGTTCCGGACGACATTCTTGGGCGAGTATTCGAGTATGCCGCACCCTGGTGCTTTTCAGATGGTATCGAGGAATCATCTTTTCCACCGCCATATTACGCGTACAAGCGCAATGCTCCTTGGAACTTTGCGCATGTGTGTCAAAACTGGCGTGCCATTTGTCATTCTCTCCCCCATATTTGGTCCGCATTCCGCCTGAGACTTTCGCACATTAGCGGTCCATGGCCTGTGTTCGCAGAGAAGATGGACGCAATCTACCAGAGATCCAGCCCGCTCCCCCTGCGCCTCCACATCAGGGATTATGAATCTAATCAAGCACTCCGATCTCTCCTCAAATTGTCTCATCGATGGGGCGGCGTTCGCTTCGTCTCTGACGGCAGTGACAATAGTGCTCATGTTGAGGCCTTTCACGACCGCCTCTTCCCACGCCTCACGCATCTGGCGTTAAAACCTCTGTCATATCCAGAACCTGCGCACATCATGGCACCGCGTCTTCGAAACCTCGAACTGCTGCAGGGCGTCATTGATTGTGGGCTTGTCCTTCCGTGGGACCAGATCACGCAGTACACGTCTACCAACACCGACCTCGATTTCATTGGGCATATGAAAAACCTCGAGGGAATCATCATCAAAGAGAATCATTTATCGGAATGCAGAGACTATGTTTCTGTCAATCAGGATATGGAAAGAGCCATTCTTCCGAAGGTCAGACGCTTTGAATATAATAACACAGAAGAAATCGAACCCTGCTACGGCCGGCTTGACTGGTTATTTATTCGATACCACTTCCCTTCTCTCCGCACCCTCATTATCTCTGACTTCTATTGCTCCGACGAGAACTTTGCATTCTCCTTGCCATCCGTCGTCGAGCTCTCCCTGGTATTTTTCCGGGCCGACAACCTCAGGAATATTCTCCTTGCGACACCGAACTTGCGGAGCCTTCATCTCAGGAGCCTTGTTTGTGACGTCCGTAGCATGCTGGTAAATGATTGGCATCCAGAGGATCCCTCGGTGGCCAACTCTCTTCATGCACTCGAAACTTTGTCGATTACCCTTGGAGGTCGGGACAATATGTACGCCTTACCTCGCCTTGATAAGGTGCTCACCGCCCTCAAGACGCGTGACCAGCCTCTCAAGACGATCTCGTTTTACAGCGGTATGCTGAGTGGGTCGGAGAGGTCCTCCGAGAGCGAGTGGGTCGGATGTGTACAAGAAAAGATGGCTGATTCCCTAGACATTTGGACGAAGGGCGGAACACAGATACAATACCATTACGATGTAGATCACAGGTTCCCGTAGCCATAGCTTATAGCTTCACCGGTATCACGAGCGTTCTCTAAACTCATGCATGTACCTCCTCGTATTTACAGTAGGAGCTCCCGTGGAACGGCAGAAATATCGAGCCGTACCCTGCGAAATTTGAATTTTGCTTCGCATTGAGTGCAGCCCAATTTACTGTTTTTACCAAGCTCAAGACTTGAGTCTTATTAGCATCGCTTTTAAAGCTTCCTGTAACCTGTTGAATCTGAGGCGATCGCCCGGGACCAATAATCACCTCTTTCTCTCCTACCACGACGACCACTACCAAGAAAACCGGTTTCTGTTGCGACACACAAATACACTTGCGGAATCATGGACGCGTTGGCTTTGGATGACCTATCTCTATCTTTTTCGAACCGAACCGTCATTCGCAAGAGGCAAAGATGATTCCAGCGATACCGTGGTGCCTGCCGCCAGAGCGATTATTGCAGAGCGCCAAGAGTTGTAGGCGCAGGAGGAAGACAGCGCAGGCGTTGACCTTGTCGAATTACTACGTGTTGCGCCAGGACCCATATGCCAGTATGTTTTCCCCCGTCTATCCGTCCAATGCCACTCCAGATGAAGTGCCTTTCCATCTCTCTGCTGCCACAATGTCAGATCCTGGACTAATGCGCGTTCTTCTTGCCAGATGTCCTATTCAACTCGAGAGAGACCGCCGTCTATGTGGCCTACGAGTCGCAAACAAACACTTGACCGAGGCAACACGGGGGAGAGCAAAAGGACGACCCGGGAAGCGTCCACCCAAAGTCAATGCGCTGGTATATCCACATTCCAGCGCTTCCTCACGGATGCGTCAACATCGGGTCGATAGAAGTGGAGAGGACGACTGGAATCAGGCATGGTGCTCGCTGGGTCGCTTTAGTGCGCGTCCATCCGTGCATTCGTTCCAAGGCTGGCCTACTCTCTATTCTACTCATCGCCCGCTCGTATGCCGTCCTGACTGTTGGCAGAGATACTCTTGCCGAAGCACAATATGCGGGCGGACAAGACGTTAGCGCTTTGGCGAACCCTCAGAGCGGCAGTTTACTGGTTCATGATATTGTGTTTGCACCGCAAGTTTGTCTGTTTGTCTTAACTCAGTGGTGCGTCCAAATATGCTCCCTTCTGTACCAAAGTTCTTGCCATCTTTCCGCGTCTAATTCAATGACTCCTTTCTTCGCCCGCCAAGTTCTTTCCTTTCATCATTGCTTCGCTCAGCTCACTGACTGCAAGATTCAGATTTGCTCGACGCACAATCGGGCGCAGATATGTAAGGGCACGTACACGTCCTCGCCAGAGAGACAAAGTGGTAGGGCTACAGCGGCTAGTTCCAATGCTACTACACCGAGACTGAGGACTGGTGTCCCGAAGCTACATTTCTATATGTATTGAACGATAATGGCATTATTTTGAACAAAGTCCTGGGTCAATAACGTGCGAAACACATGTGAGCTGGTCAAGGCTCGCTACTGAAGTACTGACTGTCGATCCAGAGGGCAGTTCACTAGCGCGTGTCTTGGATTGTCCAAAGGATGTGTCTGACAGTTCGAACAATAGATGGGAGGGCGCGCGCGAGCGACGGTCCAATGGGGACATTGTGTAGATACGGGCTTGCCGTTCACTGTGTTCTACGCATCGATAGCTTTCAGGTTGGACTCCTCTTCATAAAGGACTTGATTCGCTGAAGACAATGTGTCCAATATGCTCATTAGAAACCAAGCCAAAGTGCACCATCACGATTGTAGCCCAATCTACTTTAAGCACAACATGAGATCGAGAGGGGAAGAAAACATATGACCTGCCCTCGTTCAGAATTCTTGTCGGCATTGTGCTACCTACTACCTAGAAAGCGTTTGGGATACGATCCAAAGGACATTGTACCGCTACGAAAATCTATGCTCTGTATCATAATGATATCGTATCTGTATGCCATTCTTCATACACATGTCCAGCGAGCGGTTCATCCCTTTGCAAACAAATGCAAGCCATTTACCTTCACTTTTCATCCCCGAAGTCCCCCCTTTCCAATCGCCGCCGTAGAATGATATCGTCTCGAGAGGCAACTCATACGTCTTGAGACCGGCAACCGCCCCATCCAAAGCGGCGATGTCAAAAAACGGGTTTGCGCCTGTCAAGGGGAAGGACAGATGCTTCAGCTGGTGGAGGCTGGCTACCGACGGCCATTCTGGATAATGCGGTTCGTCCATTAGAGACTGGGGATCTTCCCCGCCGTCGATATGGAGACTCTGCACATTCGGAGTCGCGCGGAGGATGTTGCGGACGCCGTAGTGCGCGCTGCCGAAACACAGGGAAAGTTCGACGACGGACGGGAGGGAAAGCTCGATGGGTGGATCTGAGTCTTCATAGTAGGGGTTGAAGAGTACGAGAGTGCGTAGGGACGTAAAGCTGGATTGGTCGAATCGGCGGAGCAGAGAGTTCAAGCCGCCAATGCCATGGATGCCGTCGTACTCTAAGCGCCTCATTCTTGGGAGAATGATATGCTGAGTTTGATGGACCTCGGCTCGCACCCCCTTATCCTCATTGATGGTGATCTCCTCGAGGTTCTTCATATGCTGGAGAAAGTCAAGGCTGGTGTTGACAGACGTGTACCGTGTGATTTGGTGCCACGGGAGACGCAACCCTGGGTTGATGCGCCCATCGCGCAGTTCAAGATTATGGAGGCGAGGCGCCACGACATTTGTCGAAATTTTCCCAGCGGAGAACGAGAAGTACAGCGCCAGATGGGTAAGGCATGGGAAAAAGTAGTCCGGGAGGCTGACGTGGGAAGTTGGCATGCAAATGCAGCGCCATCGATGAGTTGTGTCAAGCACTACTTGGAGGATAGTTGAGGGAAATGATCCAGTGATGTAGAGGCGCAGAGGAAGTGGCAAGGATCGTTGGCACATGGTGGCTATCCTCATTGCGCATTGTGTGTTGCCTAGCAGGCCCGGAAATCCCACGCGAAGCGTGGACCACAAATGGGGGAGCGAAAGACAAACGGCGCGCCAATTTCGACACACATGGGACAGGATCCAAGGCGCACCGAGCTTTCCCGGTTTGGGATTATTCGGCCGCGGGGGGAAGGAATCCTCTGCGATGCCGTCTGCGAGACACCAGGGCGTGGCACACTCAAAGATCAGACCGAGAATATCGTCTGGGATGCAGCGCATAGGGTGCCGGATGGCCTCCAATTCAGGGAGTATTGCTTCTATATTGGAAAGACGGAGCTTCAATTTAGTGCGTTCTGCGCGTAGTTGAACCAGTTTCGCTTTTATAGCCTTGGATTCATCTTCGGATGGTAGTTGATTGGTTGTGAATAGTGTCTCCCGTATGTCCAGGACAGAGGCAAGATGCGCCATCGTGATGGTGGTTAATCTCTGCAAGCCATCATTCATGTGGTCTTGTCGTCACAGTCTTGATCGGTCCGTGGTCCGGTGGCCACAGCTTGGACTCCTACCACCACCTGCACGCCTGTTTTCTCCCACAATATATATTAAAAAACATGCTGCCCGACCTGACGACACAATGGATTCATGTTCTGCGCGTCCGACGCTGTGATATCCTTAGTCTTGCAAGGCCGGTCCAAACACCATCTCGAACTGCGCGAACATCGACTTGGGCTTGGGATTTTGTTTGGACGCGCCGAATGCCTTCTCCATGGACTTGGTCAAAACTCCCTGCGCTAATTCCGAGCTCGCCTGTTGCAATTGTGCCGACGTCTCCGTGGCACCTCCGCGAAGGCTGGTCGGGTAGGTATGAAGTGGAGGTGGGGTTTCATGAGGCAGTAGGGCGAACACGTGATCGAGTAGACCGATCACGCTTCCTAATACGATACCACCATCACTATAGTCGAGAATCAAATCTCGACTCTTATTTGCTTTCTTAAACGGAAAACGAGAACGAAGGATGGCTCAGAAACGAGCAACGAAGACACGAGGTGGAGAGAAAACCAGCGACCATCTGGACTCCAACCCAGTTTTCACGGCCTTGGATAGACTAGAGGCGGAGAAGAGACAGAAAAAGAAAGAGAAGAAGCCTCAGAATCAGCCAAGCGAACTCGTAATGGACGACGTTGAGGACATCGAGGACATAGAAGACGTAGACCAGTACCACACACAAGAGGACGCGAGGAGGGCAAAAGCCTCAACCTCGACCTTACCGATGGACAAGGACGTAGGGTCGCCGCCACGACTGACAGCCGCGGAGAAAGGCAAAGCCCCTGTGAAGGTCGGAACTCTCGATATACCCCCAACGCCGTCTACGCCCACACCGGCGACTATGCAGAAGACGCTCGCGGAAGCCTTAAGCGAGTACAGGGGCGACGACCCGAAACCCACCCAGCAGGAGAACACGGACGCAACATCAGGAAATGCCTTAATGGCATGGGTGCACATAGGTGCACATGGCTCAACCTATGTGAACCTATGTGAACCTGGGCGAACCTGATCAGGTTCACCCAGGTGAACTTTAGGTGCAGGTGTCCTAGGTTTTAATACCTAGGTTCACCTCAGGTTAACTCAGGTTTACACAGGTCATCTGAGGTGGCCTTTAAGTTCTCTGGGGTTCACCTAGGTATTGAAACCTAGGAGACCTGCACCTAAGGTACACCTAAGTGAACTTGTTTAAGAGAAGAGGTTCACTCAGGTTCACATAGGTCTACTCAAGCATAGCATAAGTTCAGCCAAGTGCACTTAATTCTCATAGTAAACAACATATTTAAGCTTCTGACAATTCCATAATTAATCATACAAAGAA